>CAOKZL010001995.1:0-258494 GCA_948472985.1 Iguana delicatissima
CACCCAGAGGGAAAAGATGGAACAGCCAATGATGTCCAGAAGCAAAGGGCCCTGGTAAATGGACTGCTGCCTTTGGCTAGAGACCCAGGAGGGCAAAGGAAGAGAATGCCGCAGAGTGACACGCTGCCAGGCATACCTCAAACGCCACAAGAGTTCAAAAAGGAAGCTGCACTTCAATACCACACACTTTTCTCCTATTTCTGAGTGTCCCAGCAAAACACACTCTCCTTCTCTCTCTTCGCTACACTCTCAAAGCTTCGGGGCCTTCAAGGATTCTTAACAGTTGCAGATCATGCCTGCCCCCTATTGGCTCCTGCGCCTGTGAACCAGGAAACCACAGTTCCATCCTCGTGCAGCGAGAGAGGTTTCATTTTTCACCCAACTGAGCAGGGTGGCATCCAAACGCTGGCCTTCCTGCAGCTAAATCCAGGATGGGGACCAACTGCCAGTACTCTTATTCTTATAAAAATGTGTATCAGGAAAAAGAGTACATTCAGGCCTCCACATTTGCTCGTGTTGATGGGCTCATGATCCCCACAGAACAGGAAAAATTGCAAACATCAAAAGGTACGTATGTGTCTATAGGAAGGGGGCCAAGGCATGGTAGGGAGAACTGACTCCCAGGGTCCAAGTCAGGTCAGGGAAAGGAGAGGGAAAGGGCTGGATTGGCATCCTCTCTCTCCCCCTCTCCTTCATTGAGTGTCGTGGGGGGACATAGGGAGAGGGTTTCTGGGGTTGAAAAATTAGACCGTGAACGGTCCTTAGCTGGCCAAGCAGCAGCTGATGGAGGAGGACCAGACGCAGGTTTTTAAAGGGCTACGTGGCATGACTGGAGCTGCCAAGAGAGCAGGAGGTTCCCCTGGAAAAAGAAGCACCTGAGGTGGTGGGGCAGGGGTTGGAGAAAGTCACAGATAATCAAATCCATGGAAATCAAACACAGAAATGTGGAGAGTGAACTGTAGGAACAAACTATGAAGGACCCAATGGCAAGAAAAATGGTGCGAAGCAAGTTGGATTGCAATGGCAGTTCAGCAACATAAAAAGCAGTCCAGGAAGGTGTTGAGATTTGGTTCCCCACAGGTTTTCTCAAAGTTGGACGGACATCTTTCAGGCATAGCAGGGGAAAGTGCATCTTCCAATTCCATGTTAAGTACTGCACTAATGCAAGTCCTCTTGGCTCTTTTACAGGGGTCAAAAGGCACAGTAAGGATGGGCGAAGTACAGCTGCATTTGGCCAGCCCACCAAGACTATTTTTTTGCAGGCCTTAGTTCTTCTAGACCGCCCTTGTTCAGGTCAAAAAGGGGGTGAGTTACCTGCTGAATAAACTGTAGGCATTCCTTACACTATTTAACATGAATAAATAAAATAAAACAAAAAAAATAATATCTCAAGATCAGAAGGGCACCTTCCAGAGACTCCCACTGCAGTTGTTCATCCCTACATAATCTCCATGACCAAGCAGAATCTCAGAAGAGGAAGAAGGTGAATTAGGGGTATGGGGAGAGAACAGGATTCCCAATAACAAAGGCTTCATTTCTTTGCACAGATTGAAAATCCCCTCTCCAGGCCAACAAATTAAATGTATTATTTTGAGTAAGGCAGTAATTCATTCACATGATTTCTACTGGTGGCAAGATTCAGCCTTTAGTTGATTTGACTGATTATCTGAACACGCTGTATTCTTTCTTGGTATTGAATGTTAATGGGTGTCTTAATTCTTGATTTCATATTGCCCCTAAAGCAACTTCCCTTGTATTTTCTGACAAGGGAATTTGGGACCCCTCTTGAAGTGTTGTCAGAGCACAACTTTTGGGCAAAAGTCCAGAAAGAGGAGAAGCCACATATTCAATATTCCAGCTTACCTCATTTTAAATTAATACACATTATTAAAAGACACCGTCCCCCCACATCCCAGTCATGAGATCACAGTCTAAAGTCACCTAACCTCAGCAATGAAATAGTTCACCATCACTACCATCTTTCCAGCAAGCACATGCCATTTAAGCTGATCCTTGTTACAAATTTAGTCATTTTAATAAATGGAAATTGACTTTGCTTTTTTTCATCTTTTTTTTTTGCACCCTGTCTTATTTAGACTGTAAGCCTCAGGCCAGAGTGTCTTGTTTCTCTATTGATCTGTAAACCACTCTGAAAAGCAGGGTAAGAATACTTCAAAATGTATATAAACACACACAATCCTTCTACCCAGTGGCATGCATAGGGCTATAGAATCTAATCTGCTAAAATTAATCAAATATCAGCATTAGAAAGAGACAGTAAGGAGAAAGAAGAGCATGGGCATCTGGTATTCTCCTAAAATCAGTCACCCAGAAAAAAGAGACCTATTGTCAGCAGCTCCTAGAAGTTTCTTTCCTCGCTGAAGTTTCTAGTTAATATACTGGCCAGAGATTATACAGGGCTAAGTTTTCAGCACTGGAAAGCAATTCCTACTGCAGAACCCCACAACCTCCTGGGATCCTCCTGCTCCACTCTTAGGTGGTTCCTGCCTTGCTTTCAGAAGCACCATCCTGACCTCCTCTCTTCCTCAACAGGTGATGTGGAAAGCCACTGCCAGCCAGCAGTTTGGACCCCTCCCTCCAAACTAGACACTGCCAACTCACCTGTGTGAGTGTGCATGCATGTAGCCTTAACAGAAGTGATGGGCAGGATGGAGGGTGCTGGGAATTGCTACAAGCAACATGCAGTGTCTCTCTCCGTCTGCTTTTCCAGTCCTCTCAAGCCAAAGGTACTGGTATGGATTGGTGCAGCTGACAAATCCTCAAAAGTCAGAAGCCTGCAACTTGGGTTTTTCTTGTTTATTTCAGTTGGTACCCTGCTTTATGGTAGTATGAAGAGGCTGAGTTCTAGCATCCAAGCAGGCCAGTAAAAAAGCAACAACAAACCTCTTCACTTGCCAGGCTGTTCACTCACCTGTGTGGGATTCCTTGTCGACTCTGGTGAGCAAGTGAGTTGTTACATAGAGTAGGCTGCCAGAAAGCCAAGTTACTGCCCTGCAATCCTTGCACCAACCCATCTACATCTTGGTGCCCCCCCATTACCTGCTTTCGATTTCCGCCGCTTATGGCAACAGCTTGTGTGCTCTTCTTTCTCCCGCCCTATCAAGTATTCTCCAGTTTGGTATTTCCAACTCTTCTGCCGCCGCCTTTTCTTCCTTTTAACATGGCCGGTCTCCTCCTCAGTTTCTTTGCGTCCCCACAGTTGCCTTGCGGCTTCTGCTTGCCACGGCAAGGCCCTGCTCTTGCTCAGGTGAAAAGTGCCCCTTTCTGACCGGTCTCGCTCTCTGTCTCTGCAGCCTGAGTGAGGGGAGAGGCGGTGGGATTTTCTCAGCTTGTGATGCTTCAAGGAGAGCTCATTCTCTTCCTCATCACTGTCCTCCTCTTCGTCCTCATCCTCCAGCATGGGCACAATCTCCTGCCCAACACCATCACATTCTCCTAACATATTAGCTGAGGAGCCCCCCATGCTTCCTGCAGAAAGACGGACAGAAAACACTTCAGCCAATCAGAATCAAGAGCTACATTTGGGACTTCAGCCTTAGCATCCTTCCCCAGTTTTGTGGCTTTATTTTCATTCAACCCCTGGAAAATGTGATCACCCCTCTCCCCCCAAAAATAGAAAGACAAAATTCACATGCTGATTTTTCTTTGAATTCCCGCCCGATTGAAAAGCTAAACCTGGGGGAAGGGGAGCAGTTTCACATGGTCTTGATGGCAGGAAGTGTGTGTGTGTGTCTGTGCTTCAAACAAGGAGACTCTCTGCTTTTAAAAGCTGCTGGGAAAGGTGATTGTCCCCTAAAACAGAGCACTTTAGCAGCCCCTAAAGTATTCTAGTTTTACTGCAAGAATGCCTTTTCCTTTGTTTCTTCCGAAAATTAAAAATGAACTTCTGGATTGGGGGAGATTAAAAAGCTTATTTTTGACATTAATGTGTGGCCAATGGCAGGTCCCAGGGAATCAAAAATGATGTGTGGAAGCTGCTTATATGCTCCATTTCAAAATGAATAAGCCCAAAATAAATTTACTGTCTACCTTGCTCTGCATGTGTTGGTATTCTTCAAATGAGGAGCCAACACAGTTACTAAGATGCACCTTACATCACAGCATAACCATACACACACACACTCCTTGAGGAAAAGGACATATTATCACTCCAGCTGGGTCTCAGGAATCCCATTTGCTCAACCACCAACCTGACTGGCTGCGCGTCCGGCTGCTCAGCACCACAGGAATGAAGTCCCGGAAATTGTTCTTTGCTTTCTTCTCAGCATAACCTGAAAGCAGGTTGGAGAAGTGAATAAAAAGGAGGGAAGACATCTTTGAAAACTAGCTGGCATCTAGACAGACATAGTTATTGACTCAGGAAATCACTCCTCACACACGCCAGGTCCCTGAAGCCATCTTAGTCATCCTTGCTGCAAACCCACTAAAGCAAAAGGGCAAAAGAATTCTAGAACTTTTTTTCCCCTCAATGGAAGTCACATAAAAATTGCTACCAGTATTGATAGGCCATCTAAGAAACTTTTTTTCCTGCAAATAAAAGCACATTTAATTTCCCCTCCTTTAATACTAGAACAAGGTCTAAACATCTTAAAGACACCAGACCCCCTCTGACCTTGGAAGCTAAGCAGGGTCAGCCCTATTTAGTACTTGGATGGGAGACTGCCAACAAATACCATGTGCTCTGGGCTGTATTTCAGGAACTGGCAAATCCATCCGTGAGTACCCCTTGCCTAAGAAAATCCTATGAAATTTATGGGGCCTCTATAAGTTAACAGATGACTTGAAGGAACATGCATGCCCAACACTAGAACCACAGTTAAAACCACCATCATATTGTGAAGACCATGTGTCATAGTCCAGGGCCATTTTAGTCTGTTCGATAATCTGTCTTACACCAAAATGATCTCAGTCTGGGAAGTCAGACAAGACAAATGCAGGTATTCCTGAGCAGAGGACAGTTTGGGCTAAAGGGGAATCATTCTCCTGCTCCTTATCCTTGCATGGGATCCAAGAGAGCAGTGGCTACAAAGAAATTGTACACAGGAGTGATGGTAGAAGAAAACCTAAACTACTGAGGGAATGGGCATTGTAAATCAATTCAGATATTGGGGGAGTGGGGAGACAGCAACAACCAAAACAAAAACATCTACTAAATAGGAATTTAGTACACCTAACATGCAGTAAAACCTTTTTTAAAAATGGCATTAAATGGTGAAAAAATTAAGCCAGAGTCAACCACTGAAGTAAAATGCTAGTCAATAACTCCAGTGCCTTTGCAGGCATTGGCTGGTATACAAGAAGGCTGAAACAGGCTTTACTTCTATCTGAGCAATCTCGCTAGAATTCTGCCTGCACATTTTAATTCTGTCCTGTAAAAAACCAATAGGGACACGATTCTTGTTTTTCAAAAAATGTAAAGCAAACATTTGGGGAAGAGCTTTGAGTATCCTTGAGAAAGAGAAAACATCCCATGCCACAGCCAAGGACAGTATCTGGAGTTGCTCACTTCCTATAATGAAGATCCCAGTCTTTGATTCCCAAAAGACAGAGACAGGCAGGCATGTCCAGCAAGGAAAAGATTCCTGCTGATATCTACTGAAGTTATATAACACTAGGTTGGCATAAAGATAGCCTAGGGAAAAAGGGCCCAGCCCCAGCCCATTTTCAATACCTTCTTCACAACTGTGTCCACGGTGTCCTGGAGATGGTTTCCGCCGCTTGCGCTTGGCACGGAGATTGTCTCGCTCCTTAGTGGAGCCCAAGCGGCCCTCTCGTTTGCTCATCTCATGGAGGTCCCCATGATGCTTTCGCCACTGCAAAGGGAGAGAAAACATAACAACTCTGAGCGTGCTATGGCAAGCTTGTGAATTTATTTATGCTACTTTTTTTAACCCACAACTTATCACAACTATCATATCTTAATTCAAAAACAACATAAAAATACAAAGCTAACTAACTGCACTAAGTAAATATACCAACATAAGCGAGCAATTAAAACAAAATGAAAACTCAAGAGGGCACATCAGAGTCATGGAACCATCATCACCCTGACACTCTGTTTAATATACCCTTTCCCAACCTCGTGCCCTCCAGAATATTTTGGATTACAATTCTCTTCATCCTCAGCCATCATGGTTATGTGAACAGTCCACACAAACAGGCACAAGGTGAGCCTTTCAAAGGTCAGAAAATATAGAGGCACCCTGAAAAAGGTCTTTCCCTGTCATCACTCTCCAAACCCCAAAAGGCAGGGATTACTTTCAGATGGCAACCCCAAAGAATTGGGCAGACTGCCATGAGAAAACACATATCTTCTCCTATGGCTACACTGCCACACAGGGCCTTAGGGACTGATCTCAACTGGACAGTCAGGTTGCAATTTCTTTTGAGCAGAGCCTTATACTATACTGGGCACTGAAGTGGTCCAGAACCTATCCTAGCAAATGACACACAACTGTGTGCCTTTAGGTGTGCAGGGTACCTAAGGTCACTGCTAAGTAAGACACAACCACTTGGATACTTGGGGAAAAGGCTCTCCCATTTACAGATAACTCCAGCAGGATTTCAAGATTCACATTCTCACTCACAAGATTGAACAACAAGAAAACCTGCCTCTTAGCTCCTGCAGTTTACCAAGAGGTAGGCTACAAAGCAGTCCAGGATTTATCCTGGCTGCTACTTTTGCTACTACAAGCCCTGTCTATCATTATCGCCATCTCCAATAGGTCAGGACAAACTCAAAGAAGATTTACAAGCGTCCTATTAATGTCGAGAAAGGGAGAGGAATTTTTGGTTTTAACAATCCTGTTCTGGAATGCCTATACCTTGGATGCCTGACTGATGCAAAGCACAAAGTTAAAACCCCAATACTAACCCAAACATTGGAGCCTACTGAAATCAATCTGGTTTTTAAGTTGATGGATTGCACTTTTGTGTGTGAGTTAAATTGTTTTAAACTGTTTTTAACGTGACTTTACTGATTGTACTTTACTCTGAGATATGCTTATATAGAATGAATAAAAAATATCTTACTAAATAAAAAAGGCAGGGATTGGCAGGCACTATTCATTTTGTATTATTAGAATGTTTATATCTCACCCTGTATCTAAACATCTCAGATATAAATTCTGCATTCCCAGATTTTACACTTAAATCTGATCACTTCCAGAATTCACAGGGGCATAACTTGGCTGCATTTTGAAAATGCAAAGAAAAATGTCATGTCTGACACCTTTTCATAGAAATTTTCTTTGGATCAATGTTATGAATTAAACAGTAAGCACAGATTATCCATGTAAAGCAAAAAACTGGATCAAAAATAGCCAAACACAACGTTAACGTTAACAACTAGCAGTTATTACAATTGTATCCTCGTGCACTTGCCATGAGGTACTTGTGACAGAATCAGGTGAGTAAGGTATACCAGTTTATCCCCAAAACTTCCCAATTTTGCTATTGAGGCCATGAGAAAACCTCCTTGCTTGTAATATTGAAAGCACTACCAAGGAACACTGATTAGCATTCTTAGTTAATCCTACCTTTCTTTTTTTCAGGACAGGGGATGTGTTTTCAGGTGTCAGCTCTGTTCCAACATTGCTTTGCATCCAGCTATAACACTGAGCAAGATACTAGCCCCCACTGAGGGTCCCTCAACCCCAGTTGCTGCTCCATCTGGAAGCTGTTCTAGCAACTGCTTTGTCATTTACCTTACGGTTGTGCTGGCTCTGGCTGTTTGACTTGCAGGAAGCCACAGATTCCTCGCCAATTCGGCACTTTGACTTCTTGTGAGCTGGACGGTCTGGCCCATCATGCTGCCTCTTTGACTTGCAGGGGAAGCCCCCTTCCACTTTTATGTGAGCCATCCCTTTGACCTTGGACTTTGGACAGTCTCTTGAGGCAGTCCCAGCGTGCAGACAAGTGCCAGAGGAAAACGAGACCTCTGGGTCCACCTGCTCCTTCTTTACTCTGCTGAGGTCTACCTGATGTACAGAGGGAGGGACGTCTGTTTTCAACTGGCTCCGGGAGAGGTCGTACCTCCGATCCTTGCACTGGCTCTCAGCAGGGGGCACCAATTCAGAAGCTGCCCGCATGCTTGGCTGGCTAGCCAAGGGCAGGCCATGAGCTAAGTAGGCAGTTAAGAACTGATTTTTAGGTTTGGTGTCTGCAGTGCGTTTGTGCCTGCAGCTTTCTTGGGGTGCTTCAGGCTGTGGGGTGATCTCAGCTACAGAATCACTCTCTGCTCGGTCAGACCCACAGCTTGGGGCCAAGCCCTTGGTGCCTCTGGCATCTGGGAGGCTGGTCTGAAGAGCTGGTGAGACACACAAAGGGCTAGCTGCATTTGGCAAGGCCGTCTTGCAACCTTTGCCCTGAGTGGGGGCTTCAGGGGGCTTCTGGACCACTGGGGCAGGTTCGGCTGGCTGTACCGCAGGGAACGTGGCCAGCTCACTAGTGCCAGCTGGCTTAGAATGTCCAACTGGGTTTGGAGGAAGCTGTCCAGCTGCAGAGATGCCAATAGAAAGGAGAGGACCCTGGTGGTAGTGGGACCACCCGACAGGCAGAAGTTGAGGGCTGGCAGGCTTCCCGTTGACCGAACATCGAGAGTAAACGTTCCCTTGGCTAGGGCTCCAAAGAGACAGCTCCTTGGATGGGCGTAAGGGGGGGCCTGGGGTGCCTCGGCCATGGAGGAGCTGCCGTGGAGGATCTGGCTGCCCCTCTCCACTGGCCTTCTTCCCTGGTGGTGGCCCAGTATTTCGGGGCTCCCCCTGATCAATAATGGAAATGGGCTCCTGCTTGGGAAGATGGCGTGAGTCCCTGCTAAAGCCGACACCAGAGTCCTTGCCCATCAAGACAGAGGCAGGCACTGGGTTGGCCACGCCAACATAGGTGCCTGGGATGGTGCTGATGAGGGCGGTCGAGTTCTTTACCCAGGGACCCTGCTCCCCATTGCGCAGGAACTCTGGGAAGATGACAAGGGGGGAGGCAGCAGTGCCTGCATTGCCCACAGCTTGAGCCACCCGCTGGGACTTGGAGAGGGCTGTCGTCAGCAGTGCTTTGCCACTGGTGTGCACTGGAGTCAGCACAGGCATGGGGGGTGTCTTGCGCTGGCTGGGTGGAGGCAGCTTCTGGCGATTGGACTTGGAGGAGAGGTCAAGGGGCATCTCACTGCATTCTGGGGAGGAGACCATCTCACGCTCCAGCTGTGGAGGAGATTTCAGCGGGGAGATGGAAGCCAGCACACCTGAGGCAAGCTGTTCCGGGGCTGCGGAGGCTCTGGTGAGCACGGTGGTTGTACCCGACAAGGGGACAGTGGTGGCACATGACGACACCACCACGGCAGGTGTGCTAGGTGAAAGGTCTGAGCCTTTGGTGGGAGGGGAGGGGCCAGGGGGTGCAGGAGCACTATTCTCTCCTGATGAGGACGGGCAGCTCAACTGATTCGCCTCCACAGATACTGTTTTGGAGGCAGTGGCCACAGGCCTGGACACCGAAAAGGCATACGGGTAAGAGTGCAGTTCGGAAGGGGTAAGGAGACTAGGCAGACAAGGGTCCTGCTGGAAGGGGGGTAAGACGAGCGTGGATGAGACCCCAAGAGGACTTGGAAGCTGTGGGAGGTAAACCAGAGGCTGGCTGGGGGCTAAGACTGCTCCCGGGGAGAAGGAGAGGGCCATTTTTTGCATAGCAGAGGCCTGAGATGCTGAGAAGCAGACACTTTTTAAGGTGATGGTGGCCGGGGTGGAGGCCAAGGTGTTGCAGCTGCTGCTGGCAGTAGGGGCAGCAGTGGAGGAAGTCAGGATTGCACCAGCAACTGGGTTGCTCTTCTCACTCCCTGTCTGCTCACTCTCCAGAGGTTTTGGGCAAGCAGGGGTAACGTCCGCTGCCTCCTTAGCAGACGGCCACATACAGTCTGGGCTGCTGTTCTCTGGCTTTGCAGGTTCTGCCTCTTGAGCTTCATCTGGGTTGGCATCACTGCCCTTCAAGGCCTTTCCGGCACAGTCTGACCCACGGGGCTGCTCCTCAAGCTTGGGCCCAAATTTCTCCTCCACGATGCCTTCAGCCTCAAATCCCTGGCTGCTGCTGCCGCTACTCGAAACTGCTGTGAGCTCCACCTGCAACAGCACAGAAAAGAATAAGGTTAATACTCACTACCTGATCACAAGCATACCAGATACAACTGTGGAGGAGGGATTTTGGACCTCCAGGTATTTTGACAATCTTAACCTTTTAACTGGTGATTCAATAGATTAAACCAGAAACCTTCCGTATGCAAAGCACATACCTTCCGTACTAAGATACAGAAAATAGTTAACAGCCACTGAACAGAGCCTGGAAAACGTACTTCTTTGGGCTATAGCTGGAATCTTGTGATCACATGACTACACAAAGTTGCAATCCCAACAGCTTAACCTTTTTAAAGCCAAGCACTGATGGGCCTCCTTGTCCTCCATGGTTTGTCTAAGCGCCTTCTAAAAAGGCATTTAAATCATGGCCGCTGCTGCATCTTGTAGCAATAAGTTCCTTATGTTACTATGACAAAATCAAGACTTCTTAACTAGGGTTGCAACTGCTGTCATACCTTACCTTGGAAAAGCTGCTGCCAACACGGAATTCAGGGGAACCCAGATGCTGGGAGCTGCTGGTACTAGATTCTTCATCAGAAAGTGGGGCTCTCCTGTTGCAGCAAAAAAAGAAGAGAGACACAGTGAGACCCTCCAACTGTTTTCTTAAGCTTGCAAGATCCAGAGCTGGAACTGGCCTCCCAAAACACACATTCCCATCTTGTCTCTGGATGTCCTGACCTTTCTTGCCAACAGGGCTTCAACCAGAGTAGGCAGAAGTTTGTGCTGGCCAAAGACAGCTCACAGGCCACATCTTGCCAATCCTTGTCCTAAAGGATGTACCAACCAGGCAAGGTCTGCTTTACATGAGGTTACCCCCTCACAAACCAGGACGGAGCAGCTTTGTGTTATGTTCAAACCTGGGATAATAGTTAAGTACACTCAAACAAGCCAAGATCAGAGAACAGTTTGAAAATGGTGTTTGAAGCAATATAACGCAGGCTACACATAGCTTGGATTACTAATGTTTAGATCATTCTTTAGTGGGCTTACATACTGAAAGAATGAGAGGGAAACATTCTGAGAGGTAAAATCTTAAGTTTGAAGCTGATATAGAAAGTACATGAAACTAGCCTTCCACTCCCACCTAGGTTTAGGATTAGAGGCAAAACGACTTCTTTCAGCAGTACAAAGATCTAATGTCATTTCAAAATCTGTTATTTTGAGTTACTCACATCTGAAACTTGGATTTTTGTTTCTTTCTGATTTCCAGGCAAAAGTACAGATGGACAAAAGGGAAACGAGATTCTATAGCTGGAATTCTGTTGGTTAGTCCCAGTTAGAGCAGACACATTGAATCAAATGTTAATGTTAAGTCAGCACATAAGTAAATCCAGTTGATTCAACAGCTCTACTTTAGCAGGAACAAATAACAGAATTTAGACCATATAATAACATAACGTTGTAAGTACTGATTTTATTATTACGTACTACTGTGTCAAATTCAGTATTTTAAACTATGTTTTCACTCATGTAATATAGCTGTTACAATGCCAGATTAGGAAGTGAGAGATCCAGGTTCAAATCTCCAACCAACTATAAAGCTCACTGGCTGACCATGGGCTAGTCACTACCACTAGGTCTAACCTATGTCACAGTGAGGTTCTCAGGAAATGCGGGAGGGGCACAGACAGAAAAAAGCAAGGGACCAAATCAACTCTGAAAAGGAAAAATTCCAAGGAAAAATGGAATTAAAATGTCCCAATAATGCCGCATATAACTACCCAAAATGAACAATGCTTTAAAACATTATCAGACTAACAAAATAAAATAAAGTAAAACTTTTCTAAGCATCTTCTCCCAAGTTCCAATGAATCACTTCAAACACGAGTAAAGAAGAAAAAGGTTTCTTAAAAACTGAAGCATGCTCCCTCCCCATCTCCATTTCAGTTCTAGAAGGCATCCAATAATTATTTTATTAGAAATACTTCTATGCTGCTCTTCATCTGCACAAATCCAGAAGTAGTTTACAACAATACCACAAAACAATAAAACAATACAGTAAATATGCCAAAAATACAACACAAGAGGGTAACATCCTCTTACAGCTTGCGGCGACTGCCTACACACACACCTCACCTCTCTTCGTTGAGGCCGCACATGCGAATCCGCTCAGTGCCAGTCCAGTTGTGCACCCCGCTGTAGAGAGGTGCAGCAGAGATCATGACAGCCGCTCAGCACCAAAGAGGCCCGGTCTTGCCAGGGGCTCCGCCTGTTAAAAGCCAAATCACATGGCATTAGGCCCACATCAAAGTTAAGACTGCTGTTCTCTTTTGCAGGGCTTCCAAGGGACAGTTTGGACACATAAACAGAGGAAAGCTGAGCTGAGATGCTGTTACGGGCAAACAACAGTCTGGATGCACAGTGAAGGAAAACAGTTGGCCCTCCACATTTGCAGGTTTGAGTTTCAAAGATTTATTTGCCAGTTACTCTAACGCCTGCCCCCCTCCACCTTAGGCAGTTCTTTTCCAGGGAAAACTTCCCTCTCACTGGCTCCAATCAGGCCATGCAGCTCTTTAAAACCCACCTCTGGTCCTCCCCCTCCACCACCAGCTGCTGCTTGGCCAACTAAGGATGGCTTGCAGCCCAACTTCTCAGCACCACAAACCCTCTCCCAATCCTTGACACACACACCCAACAAAGGAGGTGAGTGTAAGAGAGGAAATATAGGGCCACCATGTCGATCCACCCCATTTCCCTGACCTGGTTTAGACGCTGGATGCCTGCTGTGCCCGTCATGCCTTCTCATAGACACCCACCCACACAAATTTTGATATTTGTGGCTCAACCACTGGTGAGGTCTGAGCTCCTAACCCTAGTGAAAATGGAAGGCTGACTATAAACTCAAATAGTGCAGCCAGACAGACTGGCACAGAACTCCTGCCCCCCCCCAGGTGCTGGGATAGGTTTGGAAAAAAGCTGAACTCTTTTCAAGATAGAAGTTGCTTTTTCTACTTTCCTACTCAAGCACAGGAAAGTAGAAGGGAAAAAAACCCCCTTCTAGAACAGCCAATCTAAGCTATCAAAATTCCTGGTCTTGAACCACTTCAAGAAGTGAGAAAGGGCATCTGCATGAAACTCAAGAGAAAAAGACTATGCCTTCTCATAAGCAGCAGATAGCACAAGTCCTACACTGGGAAAGAACTTAACGCCAGTGCTGCGCAGAAGTTAAGAATGATACACTAAGGCCACTTCTGCACTAGCCTGTTATAGCATTATGATTCCACTTTCAACATCCTCTGGAATCCTGGGGCTTGCAGTTAGGACGCACCTTAGGGGATGTAAAGCGACAAAACCAAAGAGAAACACATTTGGGATCAAAGGGAAGAAGACTGAAAACCTAGTGCAAAAGGGAAGGGGGCTGCCCGAGGAAGAGAAGGAGCACGTAGAAGGGCAGGATCCCCTGTGGACCAAAAGCTTCCAGGAGCAGAGGCCTGCACTGAGCTAGTATTTGCCAAATGTGCTAGGAAGGACAGGGTCAGCGGCAGAGGCGCAACGAAGGCCTCTTAAAGGATGCAGCAACAGAAACGGACATTGTTGAATGCATTCTTTTTTTTCTTCCCAGGGAGGATGTGGGAAGCGAGCCAGACAGCGGCATTCCCAGGGAATAGAGAAGAGAGAGAGAGAGAGAGAGAACAAGCAAAAATCTCTCCCAACCAGAAAAACGGAATCCAGTGACTCAAAAGTATACATCTGGGTATAGAATGTGTGTGTATGTGGGGGGGGGAGACTGTGGGGAGTTTCCTTCTGGGCATGGGGAGGGAGGTACCAAGAACAGAGAAAGAATTTGCCAAAATGCCCTCAGCCAAAGTTCAACAGAAAGACCATCCTGATGGCAGCAACTCCTGCTCCTGGCTGATAGGTGGGACAAAGAATCAGAAGCATAGGGAACAGCCTGGAGAAGCAGTAAGTATGTCCTCCCATTCCCCATGATGTTTCCCTGTCTTCCTTAGCAGAAAGCTAGCCATGTGTGCTCACAGTGTTTTCCATAACGTTTGCCCAGCTTCACTTGGGCTCTCTGCAGGACTGATCTTTCAAAGAAATTACATAGGAACGGTCTCTTAGTCAGTGGAGGGGAAAGAAGGGCTGCAGAACTGGGACCAACATTCACTTTCAGGACATACATTAGGGATCAGCTTAAAAAAATCTCATGTTGTCCCTTTTCAGGTGTGTGTGTCAGTCCTTTCATTATCTTCTGCATTTGAAAGTTTTCACTACAGTTTGCCCTCCACCCTTTGCAGGTATGGATTAAATTATCTGTGAGTTTCTTTAGCTCCTGCCACCATACCTCAGGAGTTTCTTTTCTGGGGGAACTTTCCCTCTCAGCTTCTCTGATTGCGCTGCATAGCCCTTTAAAGACCTGCCTCTGATCATCGCACTCCTCCTTCTCCTCCTCCTCCAGCTGCTGCCTGGCCAGCAAAGAATGAACCCAATTTCTCAGCACCACAAACTCTCTCCTGATGCCCCCTCCAAGGAAGGAGATGGGCAAGGAAGCAAAAGTACAGGGCCATCACACCAACTTATCTCATCTCTCTCATTCTCCTGATCTGGTTTAGATCCTGGGGGGGTCTGTTCTCCCCACTGTGTCTTGGCCCCCTTCCCACAGACACACATGATTTTTCCTATTTGCAATTTTTCCACTTTTGCAACACTCCTGCGCCCCTAACCCTAGCAAATGTGGAGGGCCAGCTGTATACTAAATTCTGTTTTTACATGCAACAGCTTCAGGTTTGGTAATTCAAGAAGTTCCCCTAATTTTGTGTGTATGTGCCTTCAAGTTACCTTTCAACTTACAGCAAACTCATGAATTTCACATGGTTTTCCTAGGCAAGGAATACTCAGAGGAGGTTTTGTCAATTCTTTCCAGATTGACTAAGTGTTAGGCTTCCAAATTAACCTCAATGACAGAGCTTTTTATCTGGATATTGTATGCAGAACTGGTGGGAAGGCAGGTGAAGGAAGATTTTTCAGAAAATCTATCCAGTCTTTGGACATTCCTTCTCAGTCTAAGCTGAACTGATCCCTGGGATACATATGTTCCCATGCTGCAGTGTCTTTTGAGGTCTGCTACAAAAGGGTCTTCTTGTGTCCCACTTCATTTGAAAATAGAGATACAGTGGGCCCTTCTTACCCACAGTCTCCAGACAAGTGAGTTTCAGTGTTTGTGACCAAGTCACATCCTACACCTAAAATGGAGTCGACATGCGCACAGATGTGCCAAAACATCTGTCTGCATACTGCCACCATTTAATATAATGAGATGTGAGCATTCATGAATTTTGCTATTTGCAGGGGTTCAAGTGATGGAACCTCTGCATATACGGAGGGCACACTGTACTTATTACCTACTTAGTAAGCTCGCAAAGATCTTCAAAAGGGTAATTACATTAGTCTGTTGCACCGAAACCAGTGGCACCTTAAAGGTTAGATAATTATATTTGGCATAAGCTTTGGGGGACTTCAGCCTCAGCATCAGATGCATGATGAACTGTCAAGTGAGGAATAGTTAAGTTCTGTGTTTGGCTCCAAACACCAGAGGTTCAAGGGCAGGGCACTGCTGACACAGAAAAGATTCAGAGGGCATTACCTAGGCGAACCACTGAAATAGCAACCATGTTTGGCACTAAAGCTGGAGCACAATCCTGCAAGTCAGGAAGGATGATCACGTATGACCTTTTAAGTTCTGTATTTACAAAGGGTATTTTTCCCCAAAGTCCCCGGAGGTATGGCAAAATAAAGATCACAAAATCAGGTAGGACCAGAAAAGATTCCTCTCTGAAACTATCTGAAAGCAGGCAACAGTGTGTTGGTTAATCTAAACATAATGGATGTTAAGTTGCTGCAAAGAGAGGAAACTGTGCCTACCTGTGCCCTAAGCAATAAATGGAAGATGAAAATGGGAATGGTCATCCCGTCACTGAAACAGTCTACAGTCAGCCCTCCACATTTGTGGATTTCACTTTTGAGGATTTGATTATTCACGAATTATTTGCTATCACCTCTGCTGCCCCCCAGGCCATTTTTAATAGGGACTGCAAGCCTTGTGAGACTGAGAAACTGCGAGCGAGGCTTGTAAGTCCCTCTTAAAAATGGTGTGGGGCAGCAGCAGAGGAGGCAGTAAGCCCCACCAGCTCCTCATTTCTGCCTTGGGAAGGAACCTTGATGCCCCAAAGCAATCCATGGTGGGTTGAATATGGTGATCATACTTTTTTGTTTGTTAAATACGGTTTGGGAGGGCCTAGAGTTATTCATAGTTTCTTCACTTTCATGGGAGTCATATGTCCCTAACCCTAGCGAATGTGGAGGGACGACTGTACTTTCAAGGTGAGGCGTGAAGAAACATCCTATTTCCCTGCTTGAGACAGTCCACTCTTGTCTGAATGGGTGGGAAAGAAAATACCAAAACTAACAAAGGGCTCCTCTATTTTTTGCCTTAAAATTACCCAGTTTCTTGCTTGTTGTACAGTTAGGACTGTGGAATAGACGCTTTCAGCATGTATACCTGTTGCACCACATCAATTATTTCATATGTTATCCTGCTGCTATCCAACAAGGTTAAAACTTCCCTAATCTAGTATTCTCTAGAGGCCTTGGACTACAGCTCCCATCACGCCCAGCCAGTGTCAGCATGGTCACAGCCATGCTGGCTGGAATGATAGGGGCCATTGCCCAGCTCATCTGGAGGACTCCAATTTGAGAAGTCTGTAGTAGGTGTCTGTGGCACTGGTACAACCACATTCCAAACAGCACTCTAAACAGCAATGCTGCCCCCCACCTCACTCAGCTAAGCAAAGAATTTCAGATTTCTCAACAACAACAATACACCATCTTCTGCATTTTAGGATAGGGGAAGATGGAAGAGAGTTTCAGAAAAGAAATACACTTTAAGGGAAAAATACTTAGATCCTTTGCAACAAATATACTGTAAGTACTCTTGCATTATGCACTAAACATCACAAAAAGGTCCCTGAAATTCTAGCACAGGACAGAACTAAGCTGACAATAGCGTGGTATACTCAATAAGAGTGCTGGAGGGGATTGAGGGAAAACCTGTGTCCCAACCTTTGGTTAGCCGTAAAACTCACAGGGTGACTCCTAATATCTCCTTGCCCCCTTTCCGTGTTTAACCTGCCTCACAAGACTCTTAGGATAACATGGGATCATTCATATTTGTAATGCCCTGGGAGTTTTCCAATATAAGAAGGATAGAAAACATGGTCAATAACAACAATTAAATGCTACAGTCTTGGACAAACTCAGCTAGCTAATGTATTTTCACAATATGGTGTTTGTGACCTGCTTTGAACACAGTATCCTGTAGAAAAAGGGAATATAAGCACAACCATAACTAATTAGCTACGTATCATCCCAGGAAGAAAATCCCTCAGCCTTCACAGGCAGTTATTTAATTGCACAACTGCTCCATAAAGCTCAGTCATGTTTAGTCTACATTTGACATGTATGCTTACTGCAAAGCCAGGGAAATTACAAAATAGACATTCTAGTACATAATCATCTGAAATACAATGCACAGGACTAAGTTTTTGGTCTTTTTGGTACTGATGTTTTGGAACTTAAAATTTCATTTGGGAGCAAACCTCACTGAACTTACTTACTAGGGTTTATATCTGAACAGACATACGTCAGGATCCCTGTCCTCAGTGGAAAGGATGTCTGATAGCCCTAACTCTGAGTAAGTCCATTTTCTACCTAGGAAGTTTCCTGGATACTGTGAAGTGGATTCTCTACTGAACTGTCTAGCCCAGTGTTGAACAAAGGGTGGCCCTCCAGCTAATGTAGGCCTGCAGCACCCTGCAGCCTTAGCCAAAATGACCAATGATGAGGCATGCTGGGAACTGCAGTCCAGCAACATCTGGAGGGCTCATTTCACTCACCCCTTGGTTTAGACAAATTCTGAAGGGAGGGACAGATGGAGTGGAATGACAGTACATGTAGACAGAGTGGAGAGGGGTCACCAATGAGAAAGAACAAAGGCAGGAATGGGAGGACTGGCTACTCTACAAAGATCCAGGTTGTGCCTTGTATAAGAGAGCAGACATATAATGGAGGCAGAAATAAACTACTATAGGTAGGTGGGTGGATGGGTCTTGTTTATGAAAACTTAAGAAAATGGAAGGTTTCAACTGCAGTTGCCTTTTAAGTTCTGAATTTGCAAAGGGTATTTTTCCCCAAAGTCCCTGAAGGTATGGCAAAATAAAGAAATTCCAGTATTAACTTTGTCAGTCATGTAACAGTATATGCCTTTCACTACAAGTTATCCAACTAAAACATGCTATTACTTCAATATCTCTTACTACTGTATACCTCAACCATCCAACATCTAACAGGAGACACGAAAGCTTGCCTGGTCCTAATGCTGCTAACAGAAATTGCCAGATATGGTAATATCTGTGATCTTATAAATAAAGCACACGAAGCCACGGTTTTCCTATTGGGTATTCCCCTAGCACGGGGTACTGATTTGAGCGCTGTACTATGACTCTGGAGACCACGGTCTGAATCCCTGCTTTACCATGAAAATCCACCAGGTGACCTTGGGCAAGTCACACTCTCTCAGCCTCAGAGAAGGGCACAGGCAAATCCCCTCTGAACAATTCTTGCCAAGGAAACTGAGTGATATCCTTAGGGTCACCGTAATTCAAAAGTGACTTGAAGGCACACAGCAACAACAAATTCCTTCCGACTTTCTTTCAACTTTCTTTCCTTCATTCCTCAAAGGATTTTCTAAGCTGAAGTTAAGATTTCACTGACAGAGCAAACCATAATTCCTAGTAGTCCAAACTGCAGACAAAGGATAGTCATCAAGGCTGGCACACAGGCAGCAACGGACAAATAAAAGTACTAAGAATATGCCACTCCATTTAAGGGGGTTCAAGGCATTTTACATATGTAGTTTCATTAACTCTTCCAACAATCCTGGTGGGATGCATCAATATTACCCTTCCCACTGTGCGGGTGGAGTGTGGCCAGGCTGAGAAAAAATGATGTGCATAAAGTAGGGGGGAAATCGTGTGGCTTTCATGTGGACTGCAACTCCAGTAGCCCTAGCCAGCCAACTCAATAATGGTGAAGAATGCTGGGAAATACAGTCATACAGCATCTGGAAGACTGAATGGTTCCCATCTGTGGCCGAGGGACAAAAGGTGCTTGGAAGAACTAGACTTTCTCCTTCACAGATCAGTCTCTTCAAAACACTATTCTAAACTAGCCTCTCAAAGAGAGACTACAATACAGGGGTGGGAATTGTGTGGCCATCTAGATGCTGATGAACTACAGCTCCCAAGAGACTTAGCTATAACAGTGAAGAACAGTGAAGAATGCTTGAGAGGTCCCCATTATTCCCACTCATGCTATAATGTGAAAAAGCCAGTAACTAGACACAGTCTAACATGTTATTGCAAGTTTGCATTGATTCAAGCCAAAGTAGCTAAATATATATTGCAAAGTCTACAAAACCTAACCCAAACAATGCCCTAACACAGCTTTGTCCAAACTGAGAGTCCTCTATGTGTATGTGACTACAACTCCCATCATCCCTGACTGGTGTACTGGGTGGGTGCTACAGTCCAAACACTGGGAAGGCATTAGCTGGTGGAAACTGTTTGAATGAGTCTTAAAAAGTCTCAAAATCCATGGGAAATAACATTATTCTGATGCATCTTCGAGAACTTCAGCAGCTAACAGAAGAAGCTGAAATTGACATCTTTGCTTCTGCTGCTTGCAAAAGTCGAAAAGGAAACAAACTCCATCAACAGTTAAAAGGCGGTCAGATTAACAGTGTTTCTTACAGCACCCAAGACAGAGGAAGAAAGGTTTACTCCCAGTCTACAATTCCTTAATCACAGACACACTGTGTATAAAGAGTAGCCTCCTGAATGAGATTCCACGTATGGACATAGGAGCTGTTTAATATACCTGTCAGCCCACCTTTCCCTGACACCCCCCCCCATTCAATGTGCAGGTTGCAATTCAACTACAAGGCACTTCCAGAGCTTTACCAATAGCAAGAACACAGTCTTAGCTTTAGCTATGCTTGGAAACTTGCATATTAAGAGCTGAAATGGATCAAAGAGTCAGCACTGGCAACAAAACTGAAGACTTCTGGGTATACAGAGAGGGCTGCTCTCATATGCAGTGAAAGAGAGAATACAGTTCATCCCTTACACACTCAGAGTTTTAAAAAACCCAAAACAAGTTCCTAGGTCAGAAAGAGAATTTTGAGACAGGCTCAGCCCCTGGTAATTCTCTTCTTTTTGGAAACAAAGTACAGCCCCCAGCACAGACCTTTATCACAACAGTGCCAGAACTAGTCTAGAAATAACTCCAGTGACAACTTCTAGCCAGCTTCAATGGAAGGCATAAGGCCTCGCGGTTGAACTCCCCCTTTAAACCCAGCTCCTGTCTCTCCTCTCATTCCCAGCTAATATAGCAAGTATGCACATCATGACTAACAAGAGATAGTCTTCCCCTGCACACCCGCTCATCCGCGGTCTTGGTCGTAAGCAACAATGCACACCAAGACAGTAACGCATCCTCACTGAAGCCAGGCTCCTGCTAACTTTCCAGCCATCTCCAGGTAGAGCCTGTGTGTTGCCTCTCTCTTTCTCCTCTTCCTGGGCAATGGCCACAGCGAGTTCCCCTCACTCGTTTTTGCTCACTGCAGCTTAGCAGGGAAGCCTCACCGTGGAAACCTGTCGCAGCTGCAGATTAGCATCATGTTTTGTTTTTTTTAAAAAAAGGCAGCCTCAGTGAAGCTGGGGGGGGAAGAAAGCCACACACTTCCACCAGATCCCTATGAAGAAAGGGAAGAGAGGAAAAGGGAGAAAAGGTACGCTGCCTTACCCAAAGCCAGGGATCGTCCAGGCGATGACGCGACGCCTGGAGCACATCGGTCTCCCCTCCCCTCCATCCTCATTTCAGCTTGAAAACACACACACACAGTGTCCCATCCCTTCACTCTCCCCTGCTGCTGCCACCACCAGGCTCCGATTTTCTTGGCAAGACGAAAGCACCCGACAGCAAACATGCACGACACAGAAACGCTCACTCTGGGCCGCCGTTTGTGGGGCCAACCTGGAGGCAGGGAGGGGACTGCCCCCGGCCACCTACAGCCATCTACGGGGACTGGGTCCAGCAACAAGGCTAAAATCTGCAAAGCCTGAAGCCTATTATTCCCCCCACCGCTTCTCCTTCCCTCTCTCTCCCACACACACCTTGTACTTTGCCTTCTCCACCCCCACCCAATCCTTTGCAACCTTACCAAGAGATCAGATTTTTAAAAGGAAGGCCCGTTGCGAAAGGACCTACCGGAGGAAGCGACGACCAAGGCTGTGCCACCCTCCTCCCCTTTCCCAAATCGAACAAAAGTTGTCCCTTCTCCCTCAGAAAAGATGCCACCTCCCGCCTCCGCCAAGGACCCAGCCCCCAGGCCGACGGGGACCTCCTGTTCCGCTTTCAGCAGCGTCCGCCTTCCCCGTGCCCCCCCCGCCCGTCTAACATTTGGCGACTCCTTCTCGGACCTCTCCGGCGCTGGGCTGTGGCGCGCCCCTCCCTCCCTCCCCCGCTCGCCACGATCTAGGCTGCCCGTCCCCTCGGGGCCGTCACGGGCAGCGCCCTCGCCTCTTGCTGGGGGGCGGGGGCGAGCAGGAGCGGGAGGCAGCGGCGACAGCGGCGGCAAAGAGCACCTAAGACGCCTCGGAGGCAGCAGACGGAAAGGGACCAGCGCCGCCGCCGCTCTCCGCGGTTCCTCCTCGCCGGCCGATCGACCCGCGCCCGCGGTGGCGTGGGTGGGTGGGTGGGTGATGTCCGCAGACCCCCGGAGCAGCAATCTGGGCGCGGGATGATGGGCGGTGCAGCTCGGCGGCCTCCCACGCACCAGGCGCCCCTCCCCGACGTGGACGAGCCCCGCACAGAGAGCACCCTTTCCTCTCTGAAGGCCGCAGCAAAAAAGCGAAACAAGAAAAGAGAAAGGCAGAGGGGGGAAATCTCCTTGGCCGTCGACCGCCTCCGTCCGCCCCGTCGAGGGGGACGCAGAAAGGAGAGGGCGGAGGGGGCGGGGGGCGACGCCCGGAGACAAGAGCCCCCTGCACGCACCCCTCTGGGCCGGGAGGGCGGCCGGCGAGAGGAACGGAGCGTCGCCTTCCTCCTGCTGGACGGAAGGGGCCCGCGCGTCCTTCCTCGTCCGGTCATCCCCGCGGGCGAGCCTCGCTGTCACCGCCGTCCCGCCTCAGCCCCGACGGGACCTCCCTCGCCGCGACGGAAGGGAGGGGCGGGGCGGGGGGCGCGGGGGCCGGAGCCGGCGGGCGGGCGAGGCAAGGGCCGCGGTCCAAGGCCCGCTCCCTGTTTCCATGGAAACCTCACTCACACGCCGCGCCCCCTCCCTCCCTCCCCGATGGCGGCGGAGGCGGGGGGCAGAGGGGGAGAGGGAGGGAAGCGAAGCGGCCGCGGGCCGGGGAAGGAGAGCGGCTCGGGGAACGTTCACACGCACCTGCTCCCGGGGCGGGCCCCCTCCGGGGGACAAGGGGGCGCCGGGGCGTCAGCGGCCGAGCCCTGGAGGCGGGGAGTCTCGCCGAGCGGCGTCCGGGCGCCGCGGCCGGCCAGCGAAGCTCTCCGCCGACGAGCGAGAGCCCAGCACAGGCGGCGGCACTGGCAGCCGGAGTGCGAGGACGAGAGCGAGCGAGCCGCCGCCGCCGACTACTGCTGCTGCTGCCGCGGGTTGCTGCGGGGCCTGCCGGGAAGTGTAGTTCGGCCGCCCGGCGGGCCCCGGCACCCATCCGGCGCCGGGCCCTGCCCCGCGGACTACGGCTCCCAGGCTGCACCGCGACTGGCCCTGCCCGTATGGGGAGGGGAAGGGAGCGGGGAGCAGGAGGGAGGGGGCGCTGCTCCGAGCCAGCGGAGTCCGGAGAGGGAAAGAAGGGAGGCGGATGGGGGGCAGAAGAGATGCGAAGGGGAGGGGCCTTGCGCCCTGCCCGAGGAGGGGGAGGGGCTGGGCCAGGGCGGGGGGCCAGGGCGGGGGCCGTCCTCTACCCGAGGGGAGGGAGAGATAAGAAGGGAGGAGGAGGAGGAGGAATAAGAAGAGCCAGCTGCTCCGGAGCTGTGGTTCTATTTCCCTCCCGCTTTTGCCAG
This sequence comes from Iguana delicatissima, assembly GCA_948472985.1. NCBI lineage: Eukaryota > Metazoa > Chordata > Lepidosauria > Squamata > Iguanidae > Iguana > Iguana delicatissima. The sequence goes on from CAOKZL010001995.1 coordinate 23,283, forward strand.
GGTTGCCCATTCACACGTACCAAGAAAAAAACAAAAAACCCAGAAAATAACCCCCCACCCCCACCCTTTCGCCCCTCGGTGGGCACCCATCCTCAGGCCGGACATTAATTGTCCCCATCGATGAGGTCACGGGACTGGAGAGTGGGAGGAAGACATGGAGGAGAGCGGGGGGGCGCGGATGAAAGGTTGGGAGCGGTTGGAGGGGGGCGCCCACCAAGAATTGTGGGCTCCTCCCTGCAAAAGGCTGGTGGGGGGCTTCGCGATTTTTAAGGCGGCGGGGGGCGCGGGGCATCCGCGTGGCGTGCGGGGGAAGGAAGCGGAGACCCGGGCACGCACCCAGCCAGGCACTCGGGGGCCAGCGGCGCATCGGCCGGGGGTGCCGCCGCCGCTGGAGCCGGGCGGGGAGGCGCGCGCTTCTCTACGCCGGGCGAGGCGAGCGGAGCCCGGCCGGCGGTCCGTCCCGCCGCAGCTCCACCGACGGCGGAAGGCGCCAGCGAGCCTCCTCGGGGAAGGCGGGAGAGGATGAGGCGGCGACCGGCGGGGCCGAACTGCACCGCGCGGAGGGCGAGCGCGATGCCCCCGCCGCCGGTACCTGGCGCTCCGGCCCCGGGCCCCCCTGCGCGCCTTTCCGCCGCCGCCTCCGCACCTGCGGCGCTGGGCGCCCCCTCGGGGCCGTGGCGCAGCGCGGCGTCCGAGCGGGGCTCCTTCGCCTCCCGCTCGCCCGTTCTCTCTCCCTGGGCGGCGCAAGCCGTGATCAGCACCGGCGCGCCCCGGGGAGCGGTTGGCCTGCCTACCTCCTTCCGTCGCCTGCTGCTCGGCTTCTCTGGGGGATGCGGCCGGAGGGAGGCGCCCCAGCCCGGCCGGAGGACCGGCGCCTGGGTTAGACTTCCCCGCCGGCCGCCCGGCCGCCTCCCTCGGCAGCCTGCCTGGCGGCCACGCTCTCTCCCGCCGGCGCCGCCGCCCGCCCGCCCGTCCGTCCGTGCGGGGCTGCGATGCCCGCCCTGGAAGTTGCTCGAGCCTCGGAGGCCGCGATCGCCGGCCAGGCCCGCCGCGCGTCCCACCTCGCGCCGGCCGCGCAGGGCGAGAGTCCCCGCCACGCCGCGCCGCGCCGCGCCGCCCTGCTCAGTCCGGCCCCCTGTGGGCCGTCTCGGCGACGATCGAGCCCGGCTCGCCCTCCCCTGGGCCCGTCTGCCTCGCCGCTGCCCAAGGCCCTCCCCTCCGCGCCGCGCCGCTCGGCCGGGACCCTCCTCTCTCCCTCTCCCCCGGGACCTCCCATCCCCGGCCACTCGCGGCGCCTCGGCCCCTGCCCTCCCGGACCGGGATCGGAGTCCGTCGAGGACGGGCGGCGTGCGGGAGCCCCTCTCCCCTCTCCCCCTCCTCGCTGCCCGCCCGTCGTGTCTGCTCACCCGCGTGCGTGGGCGCACACCTCGCCCCTCCGGCTCGGAGCCCCGGCACCCCGAGGGCTTCGCCACACCTCCGCCGGCCCCGGCTTTAAACCGTCGCCCCTGCGGCCGGGCTCGGCGTCTTCCGCCGCCTGCCCTCGCCGTCCTTCCTGCCTTGCGCTCCGAGGCTGGAGCCCTCGCTTCCTTTCCCGGCCCTGGCAACCGCCGCCGACTTAGCCCCACACGCGAGCCCCTCTGAAAAGGCGGTGGGAAAGGTGCGGCTTCACGGAGGCGTTTTACTCTAGAGTAGGCGTCCTCGATGCCAGCGGCTGCAAGCCTCTGGGTAGGGATTTTTTGGAAATGTGGGCACGGGCGACCCTACAAGTGAAGAAGAATGGCTCACGGCATCTGCATTAAGATTTAATACGCGTTGATGGATCCTGTAAAATAACTTTTAAAGGAGAGGGACGAAACTCTGGTAGCTCAAAAGGCGACTACAATTGCAGACAACGAGATAAGCAACATTCCTGTACTTTCGAAAACGATCCCCCCTTCACAATTCTTTCTGATGCTGCTTTCTTTTTGCTTATTTATCTTCTTCCTTGCTTTTGCTCCACTCTGTTGGCCCACTGAAGATTTCAGACTGTAAAAGTCCTTACTATCTTTAATAGTAAAGATTTATCCACAGTTTAAAAATCTTTTAAGATGGGACCAAGGCCATTTCCGCACTGGACTGTTATAGCACTATTATTCCACTTTCAACATCCTGGTGCAGAAACAGCCCATGTAATAAAAGCCCTAAGGAGCAATTTTAGCGTTCCAGCTTAAGTTGCACGACCCAAACTAGTGAGTTTTGTCCCTTGGAAGCTAGATAGACACTGGCTAGAGTTACATCTCCACCGTCCTGGGAAACTGCCTTATACCTGTCAGACCACTGTAGGGTCTACAAAAACTTAGGGCAGTTCACCAGGGTTTCAGAGGTTTTTTTACTCGGTCTTACCTGAACCTGGGACTTTCTGTGTGCTCTACCTGGCACCTATAGCTCTTCCCTTGATCACAGGAAGCTGCCTTGGAGGTAGGGAGGAAGTCTCTCTCTCTCTCACACGCACAGATCTAGCCCAAGGCTGTCTAGGCAGAGTGACAGTTGCTCTCCAGAGTTTCAGGCCAGGGTCCTTTTCCAGCCCTACCTGAAGATGCCAGAAATTGAACCTGGGGCCTTCCGTGTGCAAGGCAAGTGCTCCACCACTGAGCTACAGTGCTGCCCATGCTAATAATCTCTGCTCTGTGGGGTCCAGGTGACTTCCCTGATCTGTCTGCCTGAGGGGTGGGCAACTTGTAGCTGTCTAGATATTGTTGACCTCAACTCCGATCATCTTTCATGACTGTCTATGACCGCTGAGGCTGAAGGGAGTTACAGCCAATAACATCTGGCACGCCACTCCAACAGTATGTTTTCTACCAATACCACATCTTTGTACTGCTGGCTGATTTTCCTTCCCAATTGCTTCAGTATGTGCTTAGATGCCAGCAGAGCTACATTTTCAACGTCCATCAGCTGGTGAGGTGGGAGTTTAAAAAGGAAGGTTGTGAAGTTGGCTTCCCGGGTGCATAGCAGCTTACCCCTCCCCAGCCCACCCTTAGATGGCTAAAGTTTCATCACCTATGAAAATTATGGGACAGGAAGTAGGTTTACTATGAGACAAAATGGTGGAAGGTCAGCACTTTAAATCTCTGCACTGTAGCATGACAGAGTTCAGTATGAATTCAGCAGCAGTACACTTTAAAGAAAGAGTATAGTAGTTTGGAGCTTTGGACTACAACCTTGGAGACCACGACTCAATTCCCCCCTTGGCCATGGAAATCCACCAGGTGACCTTGGGTGTGTCACACACTCTCAGCCCCAGAAAAATCCGTAATAGGTTTGCCTTAGAGTCACCATAAGTTGGAAACGACTTGAAGGCACACAATAACAGCAATGTCTTAAAGAAGAGATTGGAAGGAATCCTCAGAACCTCCAGTCCTACAACGTGCTTCTCAAGGCACTCTTGAAATGCAGTTGAAGATTCTTGGACTGTAGAATAGTCACATCCAAATGCTTGGGCTGCAGCACATGGGATGGAGATCCCAGAAAATGGGCCCAAAGCTATGTAGAACTGGAGAAAAGGGAAACTACTTTTTCTTAGGGAAGATGCTGCTCTTTGACAGAGAATGGCAACTTGTGTCACTGCAGAAGTTGGTGGAATGCAACTCTCAATATCCCTCACACTTGGGACTAGGACTAATGGAAGTTGCAGTCTAATGGTATCTGAAGGAGTACAGGTTATCTATCCCTACCCTATAGGAATCCTAATAAAATAACTCCTTTCATTCTAGATGTAATTACAGCTGAAACAGTCACATCTCCTGTTGTCTCTAGATTGTCTAGAGTATTGGCTGGTTGAGACATAGTCATTTAGACTTGGTTCAGATAGTGTACCAATTGTTTGCCCTAACCATGTTTTAGAAACCACAATATGGCCTCAGCCCTCATTTCTGCAACACTGGAGTCTCCAAGAGTAGGAACAATAATACAACTCTGCAAATTCAGATTGAAAAACCTACTTTAAATCTTGGTTTTTGAGTCTGGCTGGGGTGATGTTAACAATCCATGTTTGTCAATCATCCAGTGTTAAGTTTCCTTATACCAAATCTGGTATAATATCAAAACTGACTCTGAAAAGGTGAGCTGGTAAGAACCCAATTAAAATCTCATCACAGACTCATTATGTAGTCATGAGCAAGCTACTTTTCTCTCAGCACTCGTCCTCCTAGTCTGCCATGATATGATTATAATGCTGGCCTACTATACAGGGCTGTGGTAAATATTATTGAGCTAATGAGGAGGAAATGTTCGGACTGCTATAGAAATGTGTAGTGTACTATTTGTAACGCAAAATACTAATTATATTAAAAAAAACAGAATAGATTGAAGAAGTTTCCACATTGCTCATTGTTAATCTGAAAAATGCTAATTTGCTTCCATCACTGGATCTCTCCAAAGGTCCTTGTAGTTCAGAGAGCCCTCGCTCTTCCCCTTGTCCAGAATGAGCAACTTACGGTCCTCCAGATACTATTGGACTGCATCTCCCATTATTCCTACCACTGACTGTGCTGTCTAGGGCTGATGGGAGTTGTGGCCCAACAAAGACCTGGAGAGCCACACATTGCCCGCCTCTGACCTAGTGCAAAGGAACAGAAGAGCAGTCACCTTGCTGGCTTCCAGTTTGAGGAAAATGTGAAATCTATCATGGTGTCTCAGCCAGCACAGGGGCCCACACCATCATCACCAACATCTATATTGCTGAAGAATTCAGAAAGTGAGCAAGATGAGGTAAGCATAAGAGAGTGGGAAGGTGTAGGTGGCGTGAGCATTTTTATTGGACTATGACCCTAGAGACCACGGTTCGATTTCCGGCTCAGAGATGGAAATCCACTGGGTGTCCCTGGGTGCATCACACACTCTCAGCCTCAGAAAACCCCATGATAGGTTTACTTTAGAGTTGTCAAAAGTGGGAAATAACTTGAAAGCACACAACAGTTACAACAGAGAGAGAGTCAGGAAACTAGGATCTGACTTTGTTAAAGATGATTACAGTCACATGTATCTGAATGTACACTGCTTGATTCTTCCACACTTGATTAACATACGGGTAGTATTGCCGCACGTGCACACATTAATTGCTTTATAGCTGTCATATTCAGGGATAGCTTGCATGTGTGAACAGACCATGACTAGACTGCAGAAAAGTTACTTGGCCAGCAGACGTTTGGTATCATTTTAAATCACTTCTAATGCAATGCCTTTGGAAGGAAAGCAGAAGCTGTACCTCAACCAAAGCCACCATAATCAAGTGATCCACACAGGGACCAGCAATTCTTCAGAACAGAGTGGTCACTGTGTGAAACTGCAGCTACTCAAGAGAGTTTTTTTTTGTTTGGAAGACAAGAAGCAGATATGACTATCCTGTGTGTCTGAAGCAAACAAACTGCTGGTGTCAGAAAAACAATCCATATGTAGAATGCTGTGCACAGTTCTGGTCCCTGCACCTGAAAGAGGACATTGCCAAGCTGGAAGAGGGCAACCAAAATATTCAGGGGCCTAGAACAACTCTGCAGTTAGGAAAAGTTACACTATTTGGGGAGTTTTAGTTTAGGAAGCAGCAAACTTGATGGAGGTTTACATGCAACTATATGGAAAGTGTGGGGAGAATGGACAGAGAAAGATCGTTCTCCTTTGATATTAACAATGAACTCAGGGGTACCCAACAATGTTGAATGGCGAGAGATCAGGGAAGATAAAAGGGAAATCCTCATTCACACGGTAACTACTTGAAACTAGGGGCTTAGTTACTTGCAGGCTGTAGCTGCCAGGGTGGAGAGCATTAAAACGGGATCAGGGAAATTCACAGAATAAAGATACTGGTGGCTGCATGCCATGATAGCTGTAGCCCTGTGTCAACTGCTAGAGAATACAAACAGGAAGTTGCGATTGCTCTCTTGTCCTGTTTGCAGACTTCCCATATAGAGCCATTTGGCTACTGTGTGAATGGAAGGCTAGGCTAGATAAGTCTTTAGTGGGGTCCAGTCAAACTCTTCTTTGGTTCTTAAGGAAAGCTGCCTCTGGTTGTTGCTAATTCCTCTGTGGGACACAAAATGAGTGTCAGTGTCTTTCCCCACCAATGCCATTTTGGGTGCACCTCCTATGACGATGCGTACCCCTTCTTCCCAGCACTTACTATTAACACTTCCAGAATCATAGACAAATGGAGACCTCATCTGTATAAAAGCAAAGGCAAAAAGGGGTGGAAAGGCAGAGTCACTCCTGAGAGCTACTGGGACCCCATTTTTGCTTGCTAGGAGTGAGGATTTGACAAATGTTGACCTTAGTTTCTCCTCACCCCACCCCACAAGAGAGGGAGGGGGCAGTGGGGATTAATTTCTGTGAACTTTATCCCTGGAGAGAATGATAGCATAATGTTGCTTTGCACCCAGATAGCAATTCTGAAATAGCTAGCTGAATTTAAACCAGGGTTAACCTAGAATATTTAAAGCTTGAGAGCCAAAGCAAAGTGCCACCCCATGCACTATCTAGTCACAAGCAAGATGGCCAATGTGCTAGAATTGTAAAGAGGGAGGCCCACCTTTAAATCCCCTTGGGCATGCAGCTGACTGGGAGACTCTGGGATATTCATAATCTTCCGGACTACTTTACAGAGTTTTGTGAATAATGCAGAAGTGGAGAAAACCATTTACAGTCGGCCGTCCACATTTGCAAGGGTTAAGGGGAGTAGGATCACCACAAAAGTGGAAAAATTGCAAATATCAAAATGTGTGTGTATGTGTGTGTGTAGGAAGGGGGCACACAGGGGGGCCAGACGAGGTCAGGCACAGGGGAGGGAAAGAGGGTGGGTTGGTATGGTTGCCCTGTACTTCCAGTCACTCACCCATCTCCTTCCTTGGCCAGGACAGCGGCACTGAGAGAGGATTTCTGGTGCTGAGAAATCAGTTGTGTGCCATCCTTGATTTAGCAATGAAGTGAGTTTACTTTCTGCAGCTCCTAGATGACATAAATGCTGCCAGCCTGCTTAGTAGCCGGTCTGTGAGCAGAAGCCACCCCATTACAGACATAGTATTACTATCACTCTCTTCTTCATCTTCCCATAATTTCTTATGCTTTTCTTTGCTTATATTTTAACTGTATTTATTTAATGTAACTTTAAACTGTCCTAAACTCCACTTTTGGTAGAATGGTGGAATGCACATCATCATCATCGTCACCATTATCATTCTAGCAGCAGCAGCAACAGCAAATTCAGTTATCCAAGTTTGGATGAGTATGTAACCAAAATGGTAGCATATATCAATGGTGGGGGGTGGGGGTTAATAGGCTTGAGGAAATTTGAAGGCTCGCAAAAGCACAAAAAAGGGGGGGTCCCTAAGGTGAGAAGAAAAAAGCCCCCAATAGGCTAATGAGCACTGAGCATATTTAGTGGCAACAGAAGGCTGGGTAGTAATTGTTGGTGAGGTGGGTGTGACAGGGAGACAGAGAACCAAAGGGGATTTGGAATGGAATGTTGCCTAATTATTTACCCTAAAGGCACCAGATTCTGTCTGATCATGGTGCTAAGCAGGGTCAGCTCTAGTTAGTACTTGGATGGGAGACTGCCAACAAATACCAGATAGTGTAGGCTACATTTCAGAGGAAGGAACTGGCAAAACCACCTCTGATTATTCCTTGCCTAAGGAAATCCTATGAAATTCATGGGTCACCATAAGTTGATACGAGACTTAAAGACACATAAACACACACACAGACACACACACACATCCTGGGAAAAGGCACAGTTGGCACTCCAAACAGAAGTACTCCAAGCTGTAACATTTTGTTGCAGACACCTTTCAAACTGTAGTTGAAAACAGCACATTTGTTCAGATAAGCATACTTGTGAGGCAGTTTCCCCATTTCTGTCTCAATGCAGGTCATGCAGTGAGTCCATGGTTGAGGATGCTATAATAGCCACATGGCAACTCTCTGGGTATATAGAGCCTGAGAGAATAAGGTAGTGGCAATGGCTTTCACAACCCAGTTCTGTGTTCCCAAAAGGCATTTATCTTGCTATAGTGTGAAACCAAAAATTGGACTAAAATCTGGATCCTTGAAACCAGCGAGCCAATTCTTATTAAGAGCAAGGATCAGCAGTGTCATCAAGGTTGGCTTTGGGGCATGTGTGCAGGGTTCCCAAAGCAGTGCTAGCTGACCACATTTGGAAGTAAATCATAGCAGTGTCTAAAAAGGATGAAGTCTTGATAAGCAGGATGGATGGAAGGCATTTGGCTTCCTGAGGCACAGGATGAAATGCCACACAGAGCTCATTCCATACATATACTGAAAGCTGAATTTAGTTTAGCAAGGCAACAGTATCCTCCACCACAGCTCAGGAGTGCAAGTTTGCTTAAGGCAGTGCTACTCAGTGGTGGTCCATGGATGAGTATCAGTCCACGAGGCACTGACCGCCAGTGTGTGGCAAATTTCCAGGGGGGGGAAGAAACACTTGTAGCCATTGGGCACAAATATGGTGCCAGTCCCTGGCATACTGGGGGCAAAATCTGCTGGCCCACCCCATCGAAAATAGCTCAAGAGGCTCTGGAAGATGCTACAGAGCAAATATAGCTCTGTTCTCCTTCACTTCACTAAAGCCCCAAGACGTATGCCACCAGAGAGTCACCTCACTCTGCTTAATCTTAAGTCACGTCAGCTCTTCTGGAAAGACTGAAGTCCAGAGGCTCGAAGTTCCAAACTGCACCACTGCCAAGGATGTGAGCTTCCATGTCTTTGGTCCCAATCCAGCAAAATAGGGCATCCGCATCAGGCAAAAGAAGAACCGTAATGGTCCTCCGGAGCAGAGAATGTGACGTTCATTTCCCACATGCTGTCTCAGATCTTTCCAGCATGAAAACTAGACTGCAGAAACCCTGGGGAAGCACAATGCCCCAAAAACCTTGGGGAGGAGATGTGTGGAGGGAGGACAAACAGGAGAATTTTGTGTTTGGAGGTGAGAGGCCACTTGTGTACTGGGGAGGGTTGTTGTTGTGTGCCTTCAAGTTGTTTCCAACTTACGGTGACCCTAAGGCAAACCTATCACAGAATTTTCTGGGGGCTGAGAATGTTTGACTTGCCCAAGGTCATTCAGAGGGTTCCCATGGCTGAGTAGGGAATCAAAGCCTTGTCTCTGGGGAGGCAGTCTGGCCCTCAAACCACTAAACTGCACTGGCTCTCACTGGGGAGGGTATCAAGAGCAACATACTGTATATACCCTTTGCAAACTGATGTGTGCCTGATAGGATTCTAGTGAACTTTGTCTGGTTTTGTGCCCTGATCCTTCCCACCCGCACTGCCTTCTACCACTCAAAATTTGAGACCCACTGAAGGCCTCCAGAGGTCTTCACTGTTTCCCCCACTTAACAGGAAAAAGAAGATGGAAATAGTATGTTGGAACAGACTGCTGCACTTTCCTTCTTTGCCAAAACCCAACCTTTCTTTTAACACTCATTTGAATTTTAATGGGCTCAAAAAATTGAAGACCTCATGACCAAGATCATTTCAAGCCACTGGTGATAACTTTTTAATCACTTAGAAGACAGGAGTGCTTTGTTTCGTGTGCGTGTATATTGTGTTGCTTTTGAAATGAAAGGGAACTTTGCCAGTCAACACACGTTTGTTAGGGAAGCATCCTGGGGTTCCAAACCCCGAGGGCAAGTAGATTTCAAAGGAAATGGACCTGGCTGAGCTGTTTTTAAGATCTGCCTTCCCCAACCTGGGACCCTCCAGATGTGTTGAAGTACAGTTCCCAAAGTCCTTTGCCAACATGATTAGTGGCTGGGGATGATGGGAGTTGCAGTGTAACACAACCATAAGGTTAAGAAAAGCTGGTATAGATAATGTGAGAGAGCAGATCAAGAGCCAGGGTGGTACAGTGTGGGATGTCAAACTTGGATTCAGGAAAGCTTGAGTTCAAATCCCTGAGTGGCCACGAAATTCACTGGCTGAGCCTAAGAGCAGCTGCTGTCTATCAGCAAAACCTACCTCTAATGGTCTGTAAATAAAGAAAGGCAGGAGAATTCTGTACACTGCTTTGAGTTCTTCATAGGGAAGGATGAGGTTAAAACAAAATAAATAAACAAAATAAATACATATTATTCTACCACCATTCCTTTTATTTCCAGTAATGAAGAACGAGCGTTTTTGCTTATGTAGCTAAAGCAACGCCATCTGCACATATGAGAAGGAGGTCTCAGAAGGCATGGGGGAATCTCAACGTTTGCAGAGGTACAAAAACAAAATAAAATAAATGGATAAAATCTAAAGTATTGGGAGTCTCCTAAAATTGAGGCTACTCCTTTGGTACAAAATTCTGTTGGGGAGAGTGCAGGAAGAAGAAAGGAGAGCAGTGTGATGAAGCAGGGCAGGTCCAACTGACTAAAAGAATAAACAGCACTCCATACTAACAACATAGTGTTGCAGGTCTCCCTTGTATCAGCATAACACAAAATAAAAGCATCAGAAAGGGTTAAAACTAGACAAAATTATAGATCTCAAACACTGTTTCATTAATTGGGGCCTATTTGTTAATGAAACATTTATAGCCTGCCTTTCCTCCCCTAACAGGACTCTAGGTGACTAACAACCAGCATCAAAGACACAAGCTGTCAAATAAAGCCGCGCAGGACCAAACCTCTACAAGTATACCTTTGAAAAAAAGCCCACTAGCCATAAATACAAAAGCTAGAACCCCTTCAAATTGCTTCAAGGAACACCCTGATCGAATGGCTGTGATAACAGCACTATTTTAACTGTTGTTTAAGGTGGCACGTAAGTGGAGTGCTTCTGGGTAACATCTCATCTGGATTCTCTTCCAGAGCCAGTGCTGACTGTGGAATCCAGAATCTGTCCCAGTGGGAAACAATGACCAGCACTGTTAGGGGATGTGTATAGGCTGAAGAAAGGAAGGCCTGTGAACAACAGTTGGGCAAAGCTGCAAGTCGGAAACAACTTGAAGGCACACAACAACAACAAACCAAATGCCTCTGTTATTGTAGTTGTTGTGTGCCTTCAAGTTGTTTCCAACTTATGGTGACCATAAGGAAAACCTATCATCAGTGATGTATTTAAGTCTTTTACTCCAAGTCTCAAGTTGAGTCTCAAGTCCTTGCAAGATACTTGCAAGTCAAGTCTCAAGTCTGGGAGCCAACTTTATACCCCAACCTGTATTTCAGAATTTCTGGACAAAGTCAGTATTAACAATTTACGTAGAGTCGACCCTCTACTTTTGTGATTTTGCCACCTGCAGCTTCAGAAGTGGGTAATAGGATCCTTCTTACTTCCCACTTGCAAAGCTTGCCTTCTGCTCTTAGGAAAAGTTTTAGAAAGCTCCTCCTATATGAAGCAGGAACAGGCTGCTGAGCAGACCTCAATCCCACCACTCCCATTTGCTGTTCCCTCTGAGAAATGTGTCCTTACTTTGGGCTTGAGACAGATTGTCACGTGACCCATAAATTGTAAGGTTTCTGGAGGAATGTGTTATGTTACTGAACCAAGGGCAGCAAGTCACTCACTAAAAATATGCAAGTCTCAAGTTGAGTCGAGTCAGTGTGTAATTTTTACCAAGTCAAGTCCAAGCCAAGTCACTCCAGTGACTTAAGTCTGACTTGAGTCTGAGTCAATTGACTCAAGTCTACGGCCATTTCCGCGCTAGACTGCTATAGCATTATTATTCCACTTGCAATATCCTATGGAATCCTGGCGTTTGCAGTTTCGGGAGGGGCTGGGGAGCCCCTCCCAAAACTGCAAACGCCAGGATTCCATAGGATGTTACAAGTGGAATAATAGCGCTATAGCAGTCTAGTGTGGAAATGGCCTACATCACTGTCTATCATGGGGTTTTCTGGGGCCCAAGGTCACCCAGTGGTTTCCATGGCCAAGCAGGGAACTGAACCCTGGTCTCAAAGGTCATTGTCTGGCGCTCCGACCACTACACTGTGCTGGATCTCTGCTATTAGGACTAACCAGTATGGTGAGCTAGTGGGGTATAGTGGTTTGAATGTTGGACTGTGATACTGGGAGACCAGGCTTCGAATCTCCACTTGACCACAGAAACCTACTGGATGGCCTTGGCAAATCATATTCTCTCAGCCTCAGAGGAAGGTAAGGACAAACCCCTTCTGAACAAATTCCGCCTACAGAAACCTTGTAATAGGTTCACCTTAGGGGTGCCAAAAATCAGAAATGACTTGAAGGTACGTAACAACAACACAAGAATGGTATAAAAGTATGCAAGCTTTTGAGTGCTGCAGAATTCTTCATCAGGATATGCTGTACAAAATAAAAATGTCTTCCTCCAGCCTCCATTTTTTTCATATCTCGTAGCCTCCAGAAGAGTTCTGGGGAACACAAAACCTTTCACACCTAACTGTGCACTTCCGGTCCCCATGGGACAGCAGAGGTACTTTTATTTTAGATTTGATAAAATGCAAACTGAAGCATTTCAAGATAATTTGTAACCAGAGCCTGTCCTGCCGTAAGGTCCCTCACCTAGATGGTCCATGGTGGGCCTCAGCAAGGTCAGCTCTCTGAATGTTCCTCTCTGTTCAGAGACAGAGCTAGGTATGAAACACAGGCCATTTCCACACTACACTGTTACAGTGCTATTATTCCACTTTCAACCTTCTGTGGAATTCTGGGGCTGTACTTTACTAAGGCCAAAGAGCTCTCTGACTGAGAATTCTAAATGCGCCTCCCTAAACTGCAAACTCCAGGAATGAGAGAGGAATAATAGCATTATAGCAGTGTAGTGTGGAAATGGCCACAGTCTCTGCTCCCAATAAGCTACCTTGCTGGCTCAGGTAGAGTGGATGATACTATCCCATCAACAAGGGTGAAGTAAGATTTGACTACCAACTTGGTCAGCAACAATATATGGGTGGGGACATAATTATCATCTTGTCATTTGCCTTTGGTATGAGCACAATTTTAAGTGCTGGTTATGGCTTGCCAAGCTCTACATGATGTCTGTCCAGGCTTCCTGGAAGACCTTATTCTCCCATGCCTGAAATACGAAATCTTCAGAGAAGACCATTCTCTAAGGCCACCACCTTCAGAGAAATGTCTGATGTGAATACAGGTGTAGGCTTTCTTGGTGATCATTCCCACACTCTAGAAATCTCTCCCAAGAGAGGCTTCTGGCCCACAACTGTTGTATTTTGCAAGCACGCAAAGACCCTTTGATAACTGACTGGTCACTGGAAAAGCAGCTTTATCATGTGGGTGCTTTCCTTTCCTTACTAAGGCATTTTAAGTTGCAATTTAAATTTAATTGTGTTTTAATATTTGGCTGTTTTTGTTTCAATTAAGTTCAATTCAATTTATTTCAATCTTATTATGAATTTCCATACATCTGATATTTTGGAAGGAACACAGATCTAAATCCAATAAATAAATAAATGAACAAATAGGCAGATAGACAGACAGATGGACTGACTAATAAATCCCAGTTCCAAGATCTCCTTGTATGGACCTGGACATATTTATAAGCTAGAAAAAGAATTTTAATGTTAATATGATAGCGTTTTAAATGTGGCAGGCATTTTATCTTGTTGCTTTTATTGTTGTCCTGAGGATGATGTAACCAAACTTTGAGACAAAACAAGTTAGAAATCAAAAATTTTCCTCTCAGTAACAGAACAATCACTCAGTAGCTAAAGAAAATGTCATTATGTTAATTGTACAGCTGTTGGGTTTTTGTTGTTTAAATAATTAGGTCTGTGTAAGAATGTAATAAGTCTACTCTAAAAAGAGAAAGGGAATGCTTTTACAATGCAAATCTAGACAGCCTTACTCAAAAGAAGATGTTGTAAAATGTCTGTAAGTGTCATTGAACTGAATGGAAATGACTCCAAGGTGTCTGCGAAGGCCTTAGCTTTTAGATCAGAAGTGGGGAACGTGTGGTCTGATCCATGTTGTTGCACTGCAACTTCCATCCACCCTAACTGGCTATCCAATGGTGAAGGATGCTGGGACCTGGGACAACTTCTGGACAAGCCACGCATTCCCTGACCCTGTTTCAGATGATATAAACACACATCATAGCACACACCATCTTAAGATAAATATTACACTAACTTTTGCAATAAATAAATGGATCTATATAATAAATAACATGTTGTTTCATAGAACAGAAGTTCTCAAACTGGGGGTAAGGACCTACTGGTTTACTTAAAAACAAAAACAAACGATTTTTACTAATTCCTTACCCCTAAATATATAAAAGCAACAACATGAAACATATTTTAAAAGATTCTGCTCTGCACGCTGAAACAAGCTGTAAAGTTTACAAGTCACTCTGGAAAATGCAATGCACTTGTCCACATGAGTCAACATTTTCATAGGACACATTATGAATAAAAGAAATAAATGGAAAATATATTTTGGTAGTGGTGTTGACAACACTTCTAACCAATGGTTGCTTAGTTTTCTAGCAAGGATAATGTGCCCTATTTGTGCCAACCACTCTTTGACTCTGAAAGGCCTGACAGGATCTTTACTTTTTGGCACACTAGTTGACTGACTAAGAATGGCTATGTCCACAATATGAAAAATAATAATTAAACAAACAAATAATTGCCATAAGCCAAAAGTGCTTCTCATCCTCATCCTCCTTTATACAAGGATCTCAGGGTGCCATGTCATGTGAGAAGCATGTGTCACTCTGAACATTGTGGGTTTACAACTCCCATCACCCCCAACTCAATTCAGTACTTCATGAGGGATGATGGGAGCTGTAGTCAAACAGCCCTGTTCCCTATTCCTGCCATACAAAATTCCCTCCTCCCATCCCCATTTTATTACTTCTCCCATCACCAGGGTTTAAAAGGTTCAATTGTCTCTCATATCTGCTTTTGCATCTGGAATGGAAGATGGCACTATCCTGTCCTTTGCATCTTGCCTTTGTCCTTTGTAGAGGACCTGAAATAGCCTTTGAATGATGTGGGCCCTCTGAAGGAGGAACCACAACAGTCACTCAGGTTCCCTGTCCCTAAATTTTGCCTTGAATGCAATTTAACAACAGAAGGATGAGGAACATGCCCATTCACAGGACAAATTCATATGAAGGTATGGATCACAATAAGACTAGGAGCCCTTCCACATTCCATATTTATGGCACTATGATTCGACTTTAACTGCCATGATTCCATCCTACCGAATCCTGGGACTAGCAGTTTAGGGAGGGGTAGTTAGAATTTTTGGCCAGAATGCTCCAGTGCCTGATCAAACTATAAATCGCAGAATTCCATAGAATAAAACCACAGCAGTTAAACCGGAACCAAAAGGCTACATAGGCGTGTAGTGTGAAAAAGCCCCAGGTTTCTCAGCTGCTAGGTTTGGGGAGCCATACGTGGCTCATGAGGTGTTAGCATACTGCACTCCTGAGCAGCCACCAGGCCCCCAACATCCTAGCAGGGTCACCACATTTAATTTTTTTCCTGGCCCAGTGCTCTCAGCACCACATCGATATAACCCACACTTCAAGTTTCTACAACATCGCTGTTGTAATGTTCATGCATAGCATTGTGGGCAATTAACATGGCACCTAGACGCAGTTGCCTGGCACTGCTCGGAATGCCGTTTTTCACTGCCACTGCCGGAAACGGCCACTTCCATCCCACTGGCAGAGGAGAGTGGCACCCTAGAGTAGCTCTTGCCCACAGTCCTCTTTAACCCAGAGCCAACCCTGGTGAGCAGTAAAGTGAACCCTTCAAACCAGAAATGGACAAATCTGTCCATTTTACTTTCTTCTGTGTTCTTTTAAAAAAGCCAAACAGCTCAAGTTCTTTCTGTTTAATTAGGAGGAAATGTGTGAATGTCAAGAAGTTCTTATGGTAATTGAATGAACTAAATTCTCAGCCAGCTAAATTCAATAACTGTAGCTATTCCAAGTATAGACAAGATTATGTTCTATACAGTACTTGTGGGTCATGTAGCTTTTAAAGATGCAAAATCTGTCAGAATGTATAAAGGGGGACAGGGAGGAAGGGAGAGAAAGAAAGGTGGCAACCTCAGTTCACCACAACCACAATGTGGCTGAATAAAGAGGCATTAAAAGGAAGACTTGGCCATTTCTGCACAGGACTGTTATAGTGCTATTATTCCACTTTCAACATCCTATGGAATCCTGGGGTTTGCAGTTTTGGGAGGGGCCACAAGACCCCTCCCGAAACTGCAAACCCCAGGATTCCATAGGATGTTGAAAGTGGAATAATAGCACTGTAACAGTCTAGTGCAGAAATGGCTTGGAAAGCTAAGTATTCAGCACTTTTGCCTGCAAAACTCCATACCAGTGTTGCTTTCTCCTCTGTTCAACTATTAAAACTCTCAAGTCTTCCCATCAGATTTTGGAAGAAAATTTCAAATTTCAGAAAGTTCTTGTCAAAAAAGCCAAACCAAGCTAAATTCTCACCCAGCTCTGAACACGCCCCGGGGGGTGTTTGATGTCCAGGTCCTTCCCTGTTTGTTCTTCACTAATGGCAGACAAGAGATGTAGGCCTTCTCAACTGTGGCACCCAAACACTAGAATAGTCCTCCAGGGAGAAATTCTTTTTGACTTTTTGATTCTAGCATTTCCCCCCCCAAAAAACTACAGCCTATAGCAATGTATTTCAATTGCTAATTTCTGAGAGCTGTAAGCGGTATGCATTTTACAGTTGGGGCTGGATTTATCCTTGTGGCTAAAAGTCATGCTGGCTGGGGAAATTCTGAGCGCAGTGGTTCAAAAAGTAACTTTTCCAGTCTCTACTTAATAACCAGACACACGCACGCACATTATTCTGTAAGCCACTTTGCAAGAGCTCCTCATAGGAAGTTGGTCACGACGTAAATACTAAAAACAGTGCAACCCTAGGCATGCCTCTTTTGCCCTGTGACCTCAAGTCGTTTCCGACTTATGGCGACCCTAAAGCAACCTTATCGCGGAGTTTTCTGGGGCTGAGAGGGTGTGACCCGGGGGCTTCCACGGCTGAGCGGGGAATCCCACCCGGCCTCCAGGGTCCGAGTCCGATGCCCGATCCACACCACACCGCGCTGGCTCTCTGCGCAGGCACGCCGACTCGCCTACTCAGTAGCAGACTTGTGCCCGGGTGAGCGCGCAGAGGATCCCGCCCGGAGGCGGCAAATCCTGTTCTCGCACAGGAAACACGGCGGCTTTCTGAGTGAGGCGGCATAGGATCGCCCTCCAAATACACGGCCGCGCTGCCACTGCCAAGCCTCACCTGGGCGCCCTTGCGCGCAACTCCTTCTGCCTCATCCCTCACTGTGCGCTTATTCCGACCCGTAAGAAGAAACTTTCTTGTGCAAAGTTGCGCGGGCTTTCGCAACCATCATCATCATCATCAACAACAACGACGATACTAAGAGCGCGAAAGAACATCCCAGACCCCCGCGCAGACCAAGGGCAGGACCCGGCGCTTCCCTAATTGCTGCAGCTCGGTTACCTCGTGGGCGCAAGGCGGGCCGAACACGTGTCTCCGCACTCGCCCCCCGGTGACAGCGGGACGCGTCCTCGCGGGCGGCCGCTCTCGCCCCGGCGCCGCGGCATCCTGGCCGGGGGGCGGGGGCAGCGCGGAGCCAGGGCAGGCGGAGGGGGCGGGGCGGGGCGGGCGGGGGCGGGGTTTTCTGGCAGCAGCGCGTAACGCAGGCAAGCTCCGCGCGATTGGCTTTCCGGGCGAGGATTGTGGGAGATCGGGAGAAGGCGGCCGGGGAGGGGGCTGCGGACCCAGGCAACGTGTGGAAGGAAGGAGGGCGAAGGGGGAGCGCGGGTTGCGCCAGCGAGAAGGGCGGAAAGGGTCCGCACTGGATGGTTATAGCGCTATGATCCCACTTCCAACATCCGATGGAATCCTGGGGTTTGCGGTTTAGGGAGGGGCCTCGAGACCCCTCCCTAAACCGCGACCCCCAGGATTCCATCGGATGTTGGAAGTGGGATCATAGCGCTATAACCGTCTGGTGCGGAAATGGCCCTGGGAAATCAGCAAAAGGGAAGCGTGGCGAGCCGGCCTGTCTTTCCAGCCCCGAGGTTCTTGAGCGGCCGAGCGAAGTTGTGGATGAGGATCGTCTGGGCGCTTCTTGCCAGACTGCGAACAAAAGGATGTCTGCCGGGTCGGTGGCATGGGAAGCCCCCACCCCGCCCCGCCGACTCCGGCTCAAATTACAGGGCTTGGAAGGAAACCGGGAGGGAGGCCCCGCGGCTTCGCCATCAGCCATCCCAGCCCCTTCCGGACCTTCTCGGGTGTTGTGGTTGTTGTTATATTTAGTGACTTTCAGTTGGCCCGGGACAGGTATTGACGAATGGATTGGTTTTTTCCACCGTCATCATGTATATTCATAACCATTTCCGAGGTGGGGGCGTTATCCTTTTTGATCTATTGCACCAAAGTCAGCAAAGAGTGTTGTGTATCTTAAAAGGTGAACCCATTTTGTTTGGCACTAGCATATATACCCCACCTTGCCCAGGATTTTATTTTCTCATAGGTAATACTTCTTAGAAAGATTTGAGATCCTGTGCCTCTAATTCCCCAAACTGTCTTGTCCAGTACCTGCAACTTTCTCCCATATTCCCCAATCCAATCTGTATTCAGAGTTACTGACATACAGAGGTTGGCTTCCTGAGGGAGCACAGCGTCCTCTTCTTTGCTGCTAGGCCTCATCTCCGTAGCAACCAGCCTATTCAAGGCAGACACAGTTGACTGAGGTCCAAGAGCTCTTTGGCTGAGAATTCTAAAGGCCCCTCCCTAAATTGCAAATCCTCAGGATTCCATAGAATTTTCTTAGGCAGCCAATCATATGAGGTCTTTGCCTGACACAGATAAACAAACTTTGACTTTTGTATATCAGATAAAGTTTAATGGGCTATAACCCATATACTCAATTTATTTCCATAGTTAAACCATGCTCAGAGGAGCTTACCAGCAACATCAGAAGTACGTACATGATCAACTATATTTCCATATGACTAGTCCATATGACTTTCCAATTACTAGTTGGATTTTAAATAGCCGTACGACTAGGCAAGAGAGCCACTGTGGTGTAGTGGGCTGAGTCTTGGATTAGGACTCTGGAGACCAGGGCTTGAATCTCCACTCAGCCATGGAAACCAATTGGGTGACCTTGGGCAAGTCCCACTTTCTCCGCCTCAGAGGAAGGCAAAGGCAAATGCCTTTTGAATAACTTGCCAAGAAAACTTTGTGAGAGGGTCACCTTAGGGTTGCTGTATAGAGACAATGTGAAGGCACACAGCAAGAACAAACAACTAGGCTAAGCGTCTTACAGCCACACATAAATAGGAAAACTGAGTAATTAAAAAAGAATTCACACTACGGCTTAACCAAGTAGATAAATAAATAAAATAATCTAAGTAGCGGTAAAAATAATCAGTTCTGTGCATCTGAATGTGCATTCAAGTCACCAGTCAACTTATGACCTCATGAATTTCATTGGGTTTCCTTAGGCAGGGAATACTCAGAGGTGGTTTCACCTGTTTGTTCCTCTGAAATATATCCTCCAGCATCTGGTAGTCATTGCAGTCTCCCATCCAAGTAGTAACCAGGGCTGACCCTGCTTAGCTCTCAAGATAGGATCTGGTGCCTTTAGGGCAGTAATTCTTAACCCGGGGTCCAGGGACCCCCAAGGGTCCACACTCAGAAACTGCTCTGGCCATCTCTCCCCCACAACCAAGTGGCAACATGACAAGAACCAAGGCCCAAGGAGGGAGGGGGCTGGCTGGCTGGGCCTGCGTGTGGCCAATCGTGTGGCTGCTCCGCTGTGGGGAGGGGGCGGGCTCAGCAAAAGAGTGACGGCGGAGCTGCCGGCCAGTCAGCGTTTGCCCTTATTCTCTGTGTTTCTACCTCCCTTCCTTTCCAAAGGAGAGCAGTCAGAAACATTCAAACATCTCCCCCTTTTTTTTTTGCCTTCACCAGGAGGAGATGGGACTGAGATAGGCAAAAGAAGGAGGGAGGGAGAAAAGGCAAAACAAAAAAAAAAGAGGGTGTTGAAGGCAAGAAAGGGGGCTTAAAGCAACCCCTTTATAAAAGACCTCAAGCACCCCTCCTCATTTCCATTGATAAGTCTGCATGCTTTTGTCTGAATCGAGTGATGGCTTATTTTGCCAGTGGTGATCCTTCGCTCCAACTTCCAGTGTTTGGCCAGGGGGGTAGCATCTGCTGCAGCAGCACTCCTTTTCTCATTTGGCCCCATTCCTCCCTGGTATCCTTTTCAGAGTTTGCTGTCGAGCATCCCACAGGAAATATGCTGCGAAGATAGATCAAAACTTTGTTCACAATACACCACCATGATTTAAATGTCCACTCTTATAAGAAGAAACAGGTCAAGAGAAATCCAGGTACATGGTGAAAAGTTTAAACCTACCACGTAAAGTTCAGTAAGTCAAAGGCCCCTGCCCCAAAAGTGTTCACACTATGGTTGAAGACTAGCAGTGAACTGGATGGTTAGTGTCTAGCCATTAATTTTTCTGATTCTGTGACATTTTCCTGTGTCTGGGTCTCAAATAGCAGGAACTGGAGAACTAAGCTGCCTAACAAAATATAGTTTGCAGGGGAGAGAGTTGGACAAAGACCAGGATGCTCTGATTGTATACAGTAAGTCTGCCTTTCATGACTGTGAAAACACACACACAGAATTGCTAACATTTTTTTTAAAAAATTGCTGGGCCTGTACCAGCTGATTCACAGGTAGATATATTGCAGGTGAAGTCTCCCCCTCCATATAAAAGTGCAGTGATAGAGAAACAGTCTTATGTTGAATTTCTGACTGCCATGCTGCTGTCAGAGGTATGGGAGCATTGTCTGGAAAAATAGTAGTTGGCTATTCCATTAATACATATTTCATTGCTAAGGTACGTTCTAATTTTTGTGACAAAGGTGTATTACCATCTTGTTGATTAGAATTTTTAGTAGACTGGGTTCCTGAGAAACAGCAAAGCCTATCCACTGGTATACTTTCACCTCCCTTTCTGACAGGAACTGCCATGCCTTTAACAGTGGCACAACAGGTGGAAATCCCACTGACAGTGCCTTGCTTGTCTTGGAAGAGTGTGGAAAAGTTAGTTTTGGCCCACAACTCCCACAGTCCCCTAACCAGCATGGCCACTGGGATGTTCTGGGCATTGCAGTCCAAAAAGTAACTTCTTCAAGCTCTGCTTGGAAATGCTGCCATGAGAAAAGCACAGCCTGTAGAATTTCAACTGTTTAAAAAGCACAAAAGCCTCTTTCAAGAAAGGGAACAGGTTATTTTGCCATGGAGCTATTCTGTAGACTTAAGGAAATTCTCTCAACTTTTGCTCCCCATCTGCAGAATGGGAACAAACCAAACCGGGCTGAGATGTTTGCTTTGTGAAGCGGAGAACAAAACACATGTCCCTGTTCATGTGCTAAACCTGAGCAGATCAGCAGTTGGAATATACTTCAAAACTGGCTGCCCCTACCACCGCTGAGAGCAAGCAGCAGAGTAGCTTGGGGATATAGTGTTGGCAGCATGGAACACATAAAATTCTGCCCTCCAATAGTTCATCACCACTTCTAGGGCTCTTTCACACTGCATGTTTATAGCACTGTGATTCCATTTTATCTGTCATGGCAACCTCCTGGGATTTGCAGTTCAGGGAAGAATTCCTAGAAATACTAAGGATTCTTAGCTGGTAGTGACCACGTTCTCTTGGAGTTTGTCACACAGCAGAAATGGAAAGCCAAACGCAGTCAGACACGCATTCTAGACATGACAGGGGTTGGACTTGATAGCTGTTGTTGTCTCTTCCAACTCTATGATTCTATGACTTTAAGAAAGATGATTTCAGTAAACTTAGGGAAATACTGTGTGGGATTTCCATGGACAGGAAGGGAGTTTATGATGGATAAAAGTTTCTTATAAGGGGGATATTGAAGGCACACTTTTCAAACAATTCCAATGAAGAGAAAAAATGGGAAGTGTCTCATCTGGGATAGATGTCTAAAGAACTTTCAGTGGAGCTAAGATTTAAAAAGGACATATACAAGAAACAGAAAAGGGGGGAAATCATCAACGAGGAATTCAAACAAACAGCAAACTTAGGGAGAAAGCTAAAGCACAGAATATGCTCAGGTTTGCTAGAGAAGTTAAAAACAATTAAAAGGGCTTTTTTTGTTATGTCTATAGCAAAAGGAAAAAGAAGGAAATGGTAAGGCCTCTGTATGGAGAGAATGGCAAAATGCCAAAGGAGACAGAGAAAAGGTGGAACCAATCAACACCTTCTTTGCCTCCATCTTCTCCCAACAGGAAAACAGTGCTCTACCTGGGGGAAATGGAGCAGAATATTAAAGAGTTGATTACAATGAAAAAGAAAATCAAGTTCTCTAATATGATTTTGTACACTCATCAAGAAAAAGGAGGATGGGGTCTTCCCTCCTTTGAAATAGTGCAGAAATGGGCTCGGACTTGGAGGGGCAGCTACGAAGGAACTAGACAAGATATTGCAGTGTAAGGATACATCATTGAATACTAAAGTTAAGATTGTTCATGCCATCATATTTCCAGTTTCTGTGTGTGGTTGTGAAAGCTGGACAATGAAGAAAGGTGATAGGAAGAAAACCAGCTCCTTTGAATTGTGGTGCCGCAGAAGAATTCTAGAGAGACCGTGGACTGTTAGAAAGAAAAATCAATGGGTTTCAGAGCAAATCAAGCCTCTAGAAGCCAATATGAGTAACTGGAAGCCTAGAAGCCAAGTGTCTAGAAGCCAAGATGAGTAACTGAGACTGTCCTACTTTGTATATATCATGAGATGACATGATTCACTAAAAGGCAGTAGGAAAAGAGGAATGCTGCATTACAGGTGGATAGACTCAACCAAGGAAGCCACAGCCCTGAGTCTGCAAGATCTGAGCAGGGCTGTGTATGGTATGGTGACTTGGAGATCTCTCATTCATAGGGCTGCCATAGGTCAAGTGAGCTTGACATCAGTTAACAACAACAGCAACAAACCATGTCCTTCTCCCATACCTTTTCCAGCCAGTTATACACAGTTCCTTGCATCTTTCTTTTCGGTACTGGTTTTCCTGCCCTTCACCATTTTCACAGACCAGTTCCAGGGTATCTGTACGCATGTAAGGTGCAGTACTCAAACATGGACATAGGACTCCAGGATGGATTCTGACGTTTGCCGATGAACTTCAAGAAGTTGGTCCATCCAGGGGTGCTTCAAGACAGACTGCTCCTAACTCTGCCAGGCTAAGCATATTGTGCAGCTACTTCTTCTCTTTGTTATTGCATTATGTATTTTCTTCATTGAACTTAAGGCAGGATATGTGGCTCGCTTCTTTCTCACTTTATCCTCACACCAATCCTGTAAAGCAGCCAGTCTAAGAGAGGTCATCCATAACGTGTCATAGTTCAAGAGAGACTAGAACCTGGAGCAATCGAGTTCCAGTCCAACACTCTTGCAAGTCCATTACATTGAGTTTTCTATTTTTCCTTTCCCTTTCTGGAGAGGCACTGTGGTGTAATGGTTAGAGTCTTGGACTAGAACACTGGGAGACCAGGATTTGAATCTCTGCTTAGTCATGGGAACCCACTGGGTGACCTTAGGCAAGTGACATTTTCTCAGCCCCAGACGAAGGCAAAGGCAAACCTCTTCCAAACAAATTCTGCCAAATTCTGCCAAGAAAACCCCACAATAGGTTTGCCTTATGGTCCCCATAAGTCAAAAATGGCTTGAAGGCACACAACAACAGCAACAACAAATTTATGGTAAGAAAATGAGAAAACTGATATGAGATAGTTTCAAATAGAAAAGGAAAACAACTTCTTCTCTGGCCAAGAAAATGCCATGTTTGAGAGAGAAGACGTATACCATAAAAGCCTAATTTAGAAATCCCTCTGCTCAGTAGTCTCTATACTCTTATTACAACTTTCCCAAAGTTTCAGATGGGTTCCAGGTCATCTCCACCTGGAGATGTTGAGGACTGGCATCTGCTGTACACATATGAGCTACAACTCAGAGAGCTGGGCCAAAGCTAACAAAATGAGTTTCAACAGAGAGAAATGTAAGGTCATGCAAGTAGGCAGAAAAAATGGAATGCACAAATATAGGATGGGGGACATGTGGCTAGATAACAGTACATGTGAAAGGGATCTAGGAGTCTTGGTGGATCACAGGCTGAATATGAGTCAGCGGTGTGATGCAGCAGCCAAGAAAGCCAACCCGATTCTTGGTTGCATCAGTAGGAGTATGGTGTCTAGATCAAGGGAAGTAATGGTACCACTCTATTCTGCTTTGGTTAGACTTCATTTGGAATACTGTGTCCAGTTCTGGGCATCTCATTTCAAGAAGGATATCGACAAGCTGGAGTGTGTCCAGAGGAGGGCAACCAAAATGGTGAAGGGTCTGGAAGCTATGCCCTATGAGGAGCAGCTTAGGGAGCTGGGTATGTTTAGACTGCAGAAGAGAAGGTTAAGAGGGGACATGATAGCTAAGTTTAAATATTTGAAGGCATGTCATGTCGAGGAGGGAGTGGGCTTGTTTTCTGCTGCTCCAGAGACTAGGACAAGGAGCAATGGATTCAAGCTGCAGGACAGGAGATTCCACCTGAACCTCAGGAAGAACTTCCTGATGGTCAGAGCTGTCCAGCAGTGGAATAGGCTGCTTGGGAGTGCGATGGAGCCTCCTTCTTTGGAGGTTTTTAAGCAGAGGCTGGATGGCCATCTATCGGGAGTACTTTGATGTGGGTTCCTGCATAGCAGGGGGTTGGACTGGATGGCCCCTGTGGCCTCTTCCAACTCTATGATTCTATGATTCTTCTCTCAGTAAAGAAAGCAAACTGTCCTTTGCTTTCCAGCCCTAGTGTATGTGATCACTCAGCAGCATGCAGAAAAAGCACTCTGTGACAAAAACCTAAAGCCCAAACTACAGGTCATGTGAAAGATTTGCAATAAGATCATCTCCTACTAGCTGCTGCACAGAAGGATTAGGATCAGGACTGGGGGGGAAAGTGGCTGACCTCCCTCAACCCAATGCTGATTCCAGAATTCAAATTCCATACAACACTATTGAAGGGGGAACATATAGCATTGAAGAGCTCTGCAGAAAGACACAGCTCCTAGGCAAAACTGGAGAAAGTTACCCTTTTGAACTGTAACACTCAGAACCCTTCACCCATTTCTGCACTAGGCTGTTATAGCACTATGATTGCATTTTCAACTTCCTATGGAATCCTGGGGTTTGAAGTTTCGGGAGGGGCAGCAAACTCCAGGATTCCATAGGAGATTGAAAGTGCAATCATAGCGCTATAACAGCCTAGTGCCGTAATGGCCCAGTTCCTATACCAGTGGTGAGATTTTGCGATCTGTAATAAAAAATGTAATGTTTGTAAGCTGTGTTTCTAGAGGCCCTCTCTCATGTTCCTATTAGATAAACATGTGAAGGTGGTAGAAGGGCCTCCCCAGCAGCTCTCAAAGTCTAGGCTGCTATTCACTGGGGATTAAGTCAAAACACTGGAAAGTAATATTCTGTATGGGACAGTATTATGTCAGGGTTTGTCCTGCAAACCGACAGAGACTGTTGGATATATCTATTATAAAACCTTGGGAAGATCTGTGTGTCTGAGACTGAGCACTTGCATTGTACAGAGAATATACAGGGTTTGGCATCTCCATTTAAAAAGGATCTGATAGTGGGAAGGACTTCTGCCCAAGACCCAGAAAAACTATACCAGTTAGTGTGGTCACTATCCGCATCAGAATCATCAGTCTCTTTTCCTTTTCTCAAAATTAGGATTCAAGGCAGCTTACAATATAGCTAAAAACATACAAGGGGTCAACATTAAAATAGAATTAAACTACTTAAAATGTTAAAACAGTTTAAATCATACAATTAAAATCATACAATTAAAAATAAGAAAAAGCAATTAAAAGCAATACAATATAATGCAGCCTTTTCTTTGAAAATCTGCAGTTCTGAAAGCCTGTTGGAACAAAAAAGTCTTTGCCTACCAATGGAAGGATAGCAAGAATGGGGCCGTTCTGCCCCCCAGGGAGTTCCAAAACCTAGGGGCAGCCATGGCTATGAAAGTGATGGGACTGAGAGAAGGATCTCAAGGCCAGAGCAGGATACAGGCAGATACTAAACCAGGAATTGTGGTGACAATGGATGCCAGTTTTCAGTCCTGTGGCCCCCCCACATGGGCTGCAGCATCACAATTTTGGCCACACAGGCAATCTGAAAGTGACTACAAGTCTATTTGCAGTTTGCACTTATATTGCACGACCAGACTTTTTTGCAGCTTGTGGGCACAAGGGTTTAAAAGATAAATTGCTACTCTAGAAACACTGAGGTGAGTTTGCTAGAAAAAAAATCAAACAATTTGGCAAGGGAGAGTCCAAGGGCCTGGGGTGTTGGAGGCCACAAAAAGGGGACTGAGGGAACATTTTCCCCACTGCTATGCTGGACAACTCAATATAAGATAGTTTGATGCGTCTGTTGCAGTGGGCAGATGTGGTTACGTGACTCGGACTATAACTCCCATCAGTTTCAGCCAGCATGTGGTGATGGGAGCTGTAGTCCAACATATTTCCTGAGTGCTTGGGGGAAGATGTCTGTCTTGGAGTATTAAAACAGAGCTGGAGGGACTCACCTTCAAATCCTTTAGTTAGCCATAGTCAGTTAGTTAGTCCCTTAGTGACTTTGAGCCAGCTGCTGTCCTTTGGTCTAACCCACCTTGCAGGGTTGTTGTGAGGATAAAGTAGAGACAGAAACATGTACACCTCTTTGAACACCTTGGGAATAAAGTGGACTGTACAGGCAGTAATCAAATAACATAAAGACACTTTGTGGCACATTCATAATTTAATATGTGCTGTATATGGGGGAAGAAGTTAACAGATTATTTTTATTTGTGGAAACATGGATTGAATTCTGAAAAAAATATGGGATATTATATATCAGAGCAGATATAGTTTTTTTAAAAAAATAAAAATTGTTAAAAAAATTACATTGCAAACAACTTGGAAAAAAGGCCTTTCAAAAAGCATATGCTGGACTACAGTCTCCTGGCTGGATGACGGAAACTAGAGTCCAACATATTTGTAGGGCATCAGACTGAGGGGGCCACTGTATGGCATCAGGTACATGAGTGACTCTATATAAGCAGTAAATCATAATATCAGGTCTAAGGCCATTTCTGCCCTGTACTGTTATAGTGCTATTATTCCACTTTCACCATCCTGTGGAATTCTGGGATTTGTAGTTTACTGAGGCCAAAGATGCCATTCCCTAAACTGCAAACCCCAGGATTCCATAGAATGTTGATAATGGAATAATAGTGCTATAACTGTGCAGTGTGGAAATGGCCTGTTTTCTTCCTTAAAACCACATCAGAACGGCAGGTGAAGGTCTTTGGAGTGTATCATCAAGAGACATCAGAAAGAGGGGTGGCCAGGAGCAGGGGAGGAAAATGAAGCTTAAAGGAGACCAAACCTGCTTTTGTCAAGCGAGACAGTGAAGCCCCGCTACGCTGCACTAACAGGAAGTTTGAATTCGCTGAATTCATAGTCTCCTGGTCCAGACCCTTATAGCAACAATTCCTTGGAGCTAAATCTGGACTACCCTCAACATACATTGCAAACAACATTTTCTCTTTTGGTCATAACTAGCTGAAACAAAGCAGGATCTTTTCCGTTCTTTCTTTCTTTCTAAACCAGCAATGGCAATTTTTTTAAAAGATAAAAATATATTGTTGTTGTGTGCCTTCAAGTAATTTTTGACTTATAGCAACCTTAATGCAACCCTATCACAGTTTTTTGTGGTGCAGGGAGGCAAAATTTGTTCAGCGGAAGTTTGCCCTTGCCTTCCTCTGAGACTGCATTACTTGTTCAAGCTCAACCAGTAGGTTTTCAGGAGTGAGTGGGTATTTGAACTCTGGTCTCCTAGTGTCCGGTTCAACACACAAACCACTACGCCACACTGGCTCTCATAAAAAATATACACCACTTTTTTTTCTCTTGGCAATCAGAGGCAGAGGGTCACAAGTAGCAAGCTCTCTTGGTCTATATAACCAAAAAAGAAAAAAAAAGGTCAAGCAAAAAATAGAGGACACAATTCAGTGGGAAAAGTCTTCTGGCGGCATGTTTCATCAGTACGAGTGGAACCATGCAAGAGAACGATTCCCTTTCGGGAAAGAAGCAGCAGCAGAAATGCTTCTGTCTTGCCTCCACCTGTTTAACCTACCTGGCCCATCTTTCCATACAATCTGTTTCCCAGTCCATCCTGTTCAATTTCCATGACATTACTCTCCGTGGCCTGGTATTTCAACCCACAGTTTGGAAAAGTCACTTTT
Organism: Iguana delicatissima; assembly: GCA_948472985.1. Taxonomy (NCBI): domain Eukaryota; kingdom Metazoa; phylum Chordata; class Lepidosauria; order Squamata; family Iguanidae; genus Iguana; species Iguana delicatissima. The sequence continues at coordinate 51,626 of CAOKZL010001995.1, forward strand.
GTTGCCCATGGTGGCTGGGGGGGTTAGAAACTGGTATCCAAAAAAGTGACCTTTTCAAGCTCTGCTACTGGAGAGCCAGGGAAGAAAAAACGGCCTGGAAAATCTATGGAACAGCAGCCATGATATATTTGATTTACAGTTTGTCCTTCTCCTCTCAAAACTGAGGACTCAGCGCAGCTAACAAGAAAACCAAATAAAACAAACAAGAGAACATAAAATGAAACACAGCATGAAGTTAAAAGTTATTAAAAGTCTGTCCACAGGGAAAAGCCATGCCCCTGGGGACAGTGGGACGGCAAGCTCGGCCTCCCAGGACGCCAGCCTCCAGCCATCTTTGGACACTGCTTGGCTCTGCTGGGTCAGTTTGGGGCAAGGGGTACACAGAGTAGAGGTTCTGCCTGCAAGAGGCCTGGACTCACCCTAGGAGGAATGTTGAGTGACTCTGGAGCATGACCAGAGTGCTTTCCCAAGACTGGGGTCATTTCCGCACTAGATAGGGAGGGGCCCTAAACTGCAAACCCTAGGATTCCATAGGATGTTGAAAGTGGAATAATAGCACAGCCTAGCGCGGATCCTTTCTATTTCATTTCATCATTTGTTTTCTTTCTTCCTCTGGCATCGACGAAGGCCACTTTGACGTGCGTAACGCTCGAGCCCGAGGGCGCGGCTTCCCAAGGCAAGGTCTGAGCCCCGCGCGGTCTGCGTTGGCGAGTCCGCAATCGCCGGCAGCCGGAGCCACGCGCGCTTCGGTGGCCAAGCCTTCCGAGAGCCGCCGGGCGCCCCGTCGAATCCGGGCGAGCGGGTCCCCAGCCCGAGCCCCCCGGCTCCCGCGCCCGGGCCCCCGCGCGGTCCGTCTTCCCAGCGCTGCAGAGGGGAGAATCGCGCCGCGTGGCCGGCGGGGGAGAGCGCCCCGAAGCCCGCGAGACTCCCGCGGGGGTGTCCGCGTGCGCTGCCCGATCCAGGCGGGGAAGGGGCTTCGGGCCTTCGCTAAGACGGGGCTGGAGGAGCGCGGCTCCCTCACGCAGACGAGGGGGCCAAACCGGGGCCTCCCCCGGCACCTACGCAGTTGGGCCCCCTCCGAAATTCCCGGTCTGCGCCGGCCGACATAATTCTGCGATTGGCTCCACGGTGCTCGGATCGTCACCGCCTTAGGAGCCACTCTAACGATAGGCCATTTCCGCACTCGGCGGTTCTAGGGCTATTATTCCACTTTCGACCTCCTGCGGAATCCTGCGGTTCGCAGTTCAGGGAGGGGGGTGTTGAAAGTGGGGCAGGAGTCCTGGAACCCTCTGGGAGGAAACGGCCACGGCGCTTTCAACGGAGCGGGCTGCCTTTGTTTCCAGTTTTCGCAAAGGCTTACCCGCCAGCGGTCGAAAACAGAGCGACCGAGCGGCCGGTGGTGAGCGCCCCCGCCTTAAACACAGCTCGGGGGTCCTTGGAGGCGTTGCTTTAAACCTGCGTCGGGGTGGTCTGAGGCTGTTTCCGCACTACACCGTTATAGCGCTGTTATTCCACTTTCAACATCCCAGAGGCTCCTCCCGTAACTGCAAACCCCAGGATTCCGTAGGAGGTTGACAGTGGAATAACAGCGCTATAACGGCGTAGTGCGGAAAGGCCCCGAGGTGGGCTGCGGGGGATTGCCCGCCCGGCCGCCTGCCCGCCGCTTCCGGGAAGGCTTCCCGTGCAAACGAACGACGCGTGTTGGCTCGCGTGCCGGGCTGTGCGCGTGCACGCCAGGCGGCGGGGCCCGGGCACAGTCGGGGGAGAGGGCGGGATGACGGCTCGGCGTGGGCGAGGGGCTTCCCAAGGGGTCACTTTGGACCCCCCTTTTCCCCGGCACGTCGGAATCCGCCCTCCGTTGGCGAGCAGCGCCGCCGCCAAGTGGCTGGCAGGCCGCGCCCCCCCCGCCTCCGATCCGCGTGAACGGGGGCTTCGAGTCGCCACCCGGGAGGAGACGCGGGGCCGGGGAGATCCGCGCGGGGTCTGCCGGCGGGGGCGCCGAAAAGGCCCTCCAGCGACGACGCGCCCTCCCCTTCGCCGGGGCCGGCTGCCTCCGCCCCCGCGGTCCCTCCCCTCGCCCGGATCGGCCCCGCAAAGGGCCTGCCGGGGCCGCGGCCCTGGCGTGGGGCAGAGAGTAGGCCGGGGAGCCCCGGCAGGCACCGCCCGGCGCCCCGCCCCGCCCGTCGGTCCGCTGGAGGGAAGCCGGGGCGGGGGCTGCGGCCAGCGGTCGCCCGGCCGGGAGGCCCGGGAGGGGGCGGGCGGGGAGGAGACGCGGGGCCGGGCGGAAGGGCGGGGGAGTTTCGAGCCCAGCGACGGCCGAGCTCTCCTCGGGTTGCAAAAGCTGCAGTTGGCCGGAGGGGCGTTTTCACACGTGACGCGCACAGCCGCATCGCCCTGCCTCCCTTCGCGGCGTTGGGAGGAAGACGAAAGGGGCACGGAGGAGGGAACGTGCGTGCCGGTCCTTCGGAAGGTCTTCGCAGCGTTTTAAAACGCCAGCAGTGCTGGAAACCGCAACCACGTAGCACACAAGACGCGCGGTTGGGCGACACGCGTGTTAGGACCGGGCGAAACGTCCCAGAAGCGTGCAAAGCTTTTGGTGCTCCAGAACTCTTCGCTGGGCCGACAGAGCCGCCCTTCTTTATACATTTTCTGATACTGTCCAGAATGGGGGCCGCACAGACGGGTGCCCGGCCCCAGGGCTCTGCCCTCCGCCCTTCCCGCTCGTGCCTGCAGGCCGGTGGGCGCTGCTCCCCGGGCTGGAAAGGGAGCTCTTTGCCCGCGCGCGGACCAGAGTGCGCTGCGGGAACTGCCCGCCCTCCGAGTTCCGCGGTTCACCTGCGAGGCTCGAAGCGCCAACCTGTGCGGCTGGCCGTGGGTCTGGTAGGGCAGTCTTTCGTTGTCATTTCTGACTCAAGGCCAAGCTCTTGCCTGCTTTCCTTGGCAAGATTTGTTCAGAGTGGGGCTTCCCCAAGGTCACCCAGAGTGTGGGCTTGGACCCTAGTTTCCCAGAACCCTTCTATGACTCTCAAGCTACTGCACCACCATAGCGCTCTAGGGTGATCCTAGACATACAGAAGTCAGGCCCAGGTAAGCCAATTCAGGAAGCCACACCCTCCATGGGCAGGATCTGGGCAGGGTTGTTGCCTTTGAGAGTTCCGATTCATGAGGTCACTCTAAATTGAAGCTGGCTGAGGTTAACAAGAATTAATAACAAACTATGATTAGGGCTGCAGCACTTGGGAGTTTTAAGACACCTTCATTTTAGAGGCAAAAGAATTGACAACCAGTTAAACTGAACCCTCAGGTTGAGAAAGTCCACGTCTGAATTTCAGCTGCTAGGATGCAACAGGGAAGAAGTTATCACCAAGATTGCCAAATCATGTACCTGTAAACCAGAGCTGGGTGCCATGTTCTTGGACTTCAGCTCCCATCATCCCTCACCTCTGATTTTGCTGGCCAAGGCTGATAGGAGTTCCATTGCAGTATCTAGAGGGCCATATATTCCTACTCCTGTTCTAGGCTGGGAACCATTTGCCATCGATTGTTTTGAGGTTCAGCCTGTTTTTGCTTACTTAACTTCTATGCAGCAATAAAACTATTGTATACCCTTCACAATGTTGAATACCACATCAAATGGTTACAGTGCCAGCTAAATCCATTTTAATTCCAGGTTGTAACAACAAAATGTAGAAAGTCAGAGGGAACTGAATACTTTAGAAAGACCATAATGCTTGGCAAAGTGGAAGAGGACTGAACAGGGCAGTTCAAAAGAGTCTCAGAATCTCTCATTCACCTTAAGTTGAAGCTGACCTGAGAACAATTAACAACAGAAGCAATATGCTCCTGAACACTCACTGCCCATACTTGTATTTGTTTTGCAGGCATCTGTTTAACCACTTTGGGAACAGAACTCTGGAATAGATTGGTTTGATCCAGCACTGTTCCACTTATCAAGTAATAGAAATGGAAACTTGCTTTATTCCATGTCAGCTTGTTTATTCATCCAGCTCAGTACCATCATGCAATGGCTCTTCAGGGTCCCAAAAGGAGGTCTTCTTTCCCACCATCTTCTATCTCTTCCTTCTAATTGGAGATGACAGGTATTGAACCCAGGCTCTTCTCTCCCTGATCAGTTGCCTCTCTCAAATGACAGCTCTTTTTGCTCTGGTACTTTTGAACTGGCTCATTGCTTGCCATATAGATCACATAGCATTCCTTAAAGCAGGGCTGGGGAACATGATCCTCCAGATGTTGGACTAGAATTCCCATCCTGCACAGGCAGTGATAGTATAGTGGAAATTACAATCCAACAACTTCCAGAGGTCAAGTTTCCCAACCCTGCCTTATATGGTGTGCTTGTGCTTTTTGTACAGTTAATATACAGCTCACCCTGCATAAAGAGACAACAGTTGTAATGACAATGCCTAACTTCTCAGTTGGGAGGTATCAAAGTTGCTGTTGGAGAGGGATGTGTTGTTGTGTGCCCTGAAGACATTAGCATGACTTAATGCTTGGCACAAGTTAACCCCTGCACTTCCATTCTGTTTGCACGCATATATGGAAAAGAGAGATACAGTGTGAACAGGGAAGCATTAAGTTTTTAAACAGTCAAGAGCTGTTTGTGAAAGTGGCTGTTCACTTCAGGCTTCATACTGTTTGCATCAGTTGCATGCAGAAGTTCTCTAAGTGTGGTGCAGCAGTTAGGATGCTGGACTGGGACTTTGGAGGTTTAATTCTAGTCCCCACTGGGTGGCCTTGGGCTAGTAACACTCCCAGTATGACCTACCTTATAGGACTGCTGTAAGGATTGAGAACCATTTACGCCACCTTGAGATCACTGAAGGAAAGGCATGATAATATAACAAATAACTGGTTTACAATGATATTAACACAGAGTAGTGGATTTTCCAGACTGCCAAAAGTAGTATTGGGAAGGTAAGTGTTTCTGTTCTGTTAACTAAAAAGAAGCGTGGAAGCCTTTACCATGCCCAGTGACTTGACGCTATTTCAATATTTACTAGTAATGAAAAGAAGCTTTAAATTGGGACTAAGAAAACTTTGGGCCTCCAGATGTCTTCGACTACAATTTTCACTGTGCTGTGCAGAGCATCGGGGAACTGTAGTCCAAAACATCTGGAGGGACAAAGGCTCCAAAGCCATACTTTAAATTTTCCCTTTAATAATGAAATTCTGGTCTGGAGAGTCATGAGGCAAAAATTGGAACCTTTTGCTCTAGAGAACATTTGTAGCTTGAATTATTGTCTAGAATTGCACAAGAGAAACCTGCAACAAAAAGTTGCAGTGTGCCTTTCCTCTTAAAGAGATGCTTGTATTCAGGTTTCCTGTGAGCCAACCATCTTCTGCCACGGGGGCATTCCCATTCTCCCCTTGCCCCCAGCTATGGTACGTTGTCGTCATCGTCGTCGTCTTCTTTGTCATCATCTTCTTCTTTTACAAAATTCTACACTATAAACTGCTCCTACCAGTCATCTTTAGATAGTACCTTTCAGGCTCCCAGCCAGGTTTTATTATTATTTTTTAAAATTAAACCTCAGACTTCCCCCTCCTTATTTCTCCATGGCAGTCTTTCAGCTCCAATGCTGCTAGACTTCACTGCCTAAATTTTGTAGTAGAGGAAGTAATATGCAAGTTATCCTGGTCTCTAGCTCATGCGGCATCATTTATTTCATTTAATTTATAACCCACCTTTTTCCTGGCACAGAGTTGGTAAATTTCTCCTTGCACTCCTCCTCCTCCTATTTTACACATGACCGCAGTTAGCAGATTTCAGAGTTCTAAAAGGAAAAACAGACTGCACAAGGTTCAGGTCTGCCAATTGCTGCTCTAGAGGAAAGCTTTAACAATATATTTGCTTGCCATCACACCACAGTGGTGAAAGTTGGCACCCTTACAAAGGAACAGGCCCATGTATCCCTCAAATTCTGTCACTCAAGCCAGAACAGCATGTAAAATGTTACATCAAAGGAAGCAGAATTGTGCAACTAGTGTAACATGATGCAATTACATAAGTGTATATGCAGCTGCTCATTCTGTATATTCATCCTTTTCCTACTGGTTAATGGGAAAGGAGGAAGCAGGGGATACTACAGAAGCCTCAACTGAGGACCACTGCAAACCTTACTTACTCATACCCATCCTGCCCCAAGCCCCCAAAATTTCAGCAGTACCTATTGTCAAAATCCCCTTGTTTCAGCCATAAGGGCTAGATACTGAAGCCAGAGAGTTACAGGATGTTGAACTGCACTCACTACCCAGTTTTGTGCACCATAGGGCAAATGATCTACAACTATCACAACAACTCAAGTTAGGTAAACAAATTGCTTCCTGACACCCATGAATCATTAGACCATGAGCAGTATAAACCCCATTCTCTAGGCCAACAGCTCTGGCTTAGAGGCAGCAATCTCCCAAATCAGCTCCCGCAATCTCTGACCACTGGCCATGTAGGCTGGAGCTTCTCAGGTTTGACAAACGCTGCTCTAAGCCAGGCTGCCCCTGTCTCTTGTCTTCCAGATCTGCTGGACTGTACCTTCCATAACCCCCTAGCTATGCTGGCTGAAGTGTTCTGAACGTAATAGTGCACCCAATCATGAGGGAATAAAAGCACTATTTTTTTCACTGCAAAGGGCAACCACCGACCTGAGTGAAGTGGGATGGAAATCACAAACTATCTTTCAGAAATGTTCATTCTTTATTCATTGATTTTTTTTTCTCATTTGACTTTATTGTCAGGTGGTAAGTGTATACAAAAAAGAGGAATGAAAAGGCCTGGAAGAGAAAGAAAGCATTCTAATAAAGATTCCCCCAATACTATTAGCAGTTTATAACAGCACTGCATATTGGATACTACTGCTTCCACAGAATTTGTTGCACAGAGGCCCATGCCTCCACAAAGGATGTTCTCTCCCTTCAGCTTTTCTCTTCTTTCACTAAGGCCCATTAACTAAATGGGAACTAAAGTGGAATTGGCTGGTGGAGCAGAAGAGTGATTTCCCCCCAGTTTTTTTAAAAAGAGCAAAACTCAAACCAAAGCACCTTCAGTTGGTACCTCAAGTGGAAAGCACACACTGCAGCATTCTCCTTAGGGTACAAGACTCTCAGAAAAGGAAAGTTAGATCAGGGAATCCAAAGCAGCTTCTTCCTCTCTGCTGTCCTTGTAGAGAGCTGGACACTTTCTCCCATCATCCCCATGGAATTGTAAGGCAACACAGTCAGCAATGGAAGGGGATTCAGGTTGGTGACTGCTGTTGTAGAGGTCAGAGGAAAGCTGGATTAAGGAACCCAAGCCTGCAATAATGCAGGGAGTGTATCCTGAGGCCTCCATCCAGTTGCTACTCCCAACCGGAACAAACATAATGAACCAGTGGGATTTACACAAACGTTCTTCAGCAATTGATTCAAAGGGACTACTCTGATTCAGACTGGTAACTGAATTTAGGCCCATGTTCTACCATGCTTTCTTCTTCTTCTTTGCAATGTGGTGGGGATGGGCCCTGCGGGCAGATATGGTCAGCTCCAAATCTGGCTTCTGTCTAATGTTGTTTGCCTTATTCATTTGGTTAGGCAGGTTGGCATCCTCTGCAGTGATGGGGCGGATGATGTGTCCAGGCTGGGTGATGATGTGGGGTGCTGTCAGCCGCTGAAAAGCACGCTGGGTGTTCCAGGTAGGCCCCACCGGTGCTTGGATGCTGCGTTCAAACTGCTGACTGTTCTCAAAGGGGAATGGCAGCTGGTTAACCTGGAGGGTAGAGAGCTTCACTGTCAACTTGAAAGTAGAAGGCTGACAACACCGCATTCCAACATCTTTTGTCCCCACACTCTATGACGCACTGTTTGTAAGGAAACAGATTGCTCTGCTGTGCCTTGTCCACTTTCAAAAGTTCAGGACAGATAAAATAATCTTTATCAAAATGTAAAATAGGAGAGCCAGTGGTGTAGTGGTTTGACATTGGACTATGTCCCTGAAGCTAGGGTTTGGTTCTCTGCTTGATCATGGAAACCCATTGGGTGACCTTGGGTGTGCCATGCACTCTGAATCTCCAAAAAACTCTTTGCTAGGTTTGCCTTAGGTTCATCATAAGCTGGAAACTACTTGAAGGCACACAACAAACAACAAAATATGAAAAAGAATAAAAGCATAACACAGTGAAATACACAGTAAGGGCCAAGGAGCCTTTGAATTGATTGTGATTCACAAAACGCCTTGCTGGCTGGGTTTCCAGGAAATGAAGGCCCAATATCTCCCTACACCAGATGTCCCTAGGAATCCACCCGACACCAGGTTCACCTGTCTCAGTATTTTTGACTCTGTCATTGTTTGGTCTCTCTCAGTACCTGGTCTTTTTGTCTGAAACTGCTAAAGATGGAAGCAGGATCTCCCGCATGAGAAAAAGGGGCTGTACCACTGAGCTATACCCCTTCCTCTTTAAATAAACTCTCAGAAGTTGACTCTAAGAGCACTTTGTTCCAAGAGGAGTCTCTCAAGGTGAAAAATCCTTACCTGATGAGCCGCAACTAAAATATTGCGCTGTTCACTCAGAATAACATGAGGCAGATGCTTGTCCTTCCTTTGGGTCTGAGATACTGGTTTGATAAAGAACCTACCAAAGAACAGGGGGAAAAAAAGAAACAGAAGAGGTCTGGCAGACCAATAAGAATGTACAATGATGAATACTAGACGTTGTCTATGAACATACCGTCTCTTCTTCTTGGCACTTGGCCGTAGCCCTGTGCCTCCCCACTCGCCCCATCCTGGAAGTACTAGGTCAATTGCCTTTGGTTTGTCAGCCTCTTCTGTTCGTCGTTTCTCTTTCATGAAATCAGCCATGACATTGTCATTGGCAAAGGCTTCCTGGATGACTCGCCGCTGGTCTGTGTCTGTGTCTAACTGCAGAGGAGAACAAGATTAGCTGACACTCACTTGTGAGGGAAGAATCTCAGTGGGCTTCAAGACCAAAAACTTGTTCAAGAATACAAAAAGCATAATCTTACAAGGACTTTGATACTTTGAAGGTGGTGGTTTTTTAAAAAAAACCTATCAGTGCAGTACTTTTTTATGGGAAGAAGTGGAATCTACCTCATAGGTCCTGCTGGAGGCAAGAGGCAGGTGTACACTAAAAGAGAATAGTAATCTTTTGGCTTCCCTCTTTCTTCACCATCCTGCAAGCTATGAACAAGTAACATGAAATTATGTCCCATAAAATTCAATTCAGAGCAATTAGTTATTTGGTTTTATTCACAGAGCTTGATTTGTTTTCAGGAACTGAGCTAGAATGCATCCCCCCGCCCGCCTTTAGCTTGGCTTTTTATCCACCACCATAGTATTTGCCTAAGCTCCATGACTGGAGATCTCTGGAACTATTTGATTCTCAAATACTTCTCTATAATGCAAAGGTTCTGCAACCGAGCCATTGTGGCTCACAGAGGAGCTCCTTCATTGAGAACAAGCTTGTGGCCACGTATGTGCACTCCCATCCAGAGCTTGGAAGTTTTTTTTGGACTATGGCTCCCGGAATCCTCTAGTCAGGCTAGCTGGCTGGTGGATTCTGGGAGTTTTTGTCCAAAACTAAATTTTTCAAGGTTTGTACCTACCAGTATTCAGACTACTCTTTGCCTGCACTCAAACAGAGCTTAGGAAGTTACTTTTAAATAGTAGCTACATTTTTTTAAAAAAGTAATTGCTTAATTTCTCATTATTCAGAAGTAATCAGAGGTTCCTTTCAAGTTGTTCTTTTAAAAAAAAGTAATGAGGTCTCAGATCTTTGTAACTTGTAAAATTAGAAACAATTGTACTTATGCCACAAAATATATGATGTTAAATCTTTATCACATTATGACTGTGCTGTGACTTGGCTATACTTAAGTTACTGGAAAAAAAAGTAGAACTAATCACAAGTGACTTCTAAGTATTAAGTCATTTCGAAGCTCTGCATTCAGGTATGCAAACACCCCACCTCCTCATCACCCCTTGTGTGTATGTGAGAGGAGGAGGTTGCAAGTTTCTTGGACAACAGTAAATACTCCATCTAGCAGCACTAAATTGTCTGATGGCTCTCCATGGTTAATGACAGAAACCTTTCTTAGCTGTGTTTAAAGATGCCAAGGACTGAACATATATCCTTTTGTTATAAAGAACACATGATCCAAGTTCTGAACTAAAATTCCTGTTACATCCAAACACAGGGAACTGTGATTTATTCTAACCTTGGCTAATAAGAACAAACAAATGTTTATGAAACCATGGCTTGTTTTCATAATTAAAACAACCAACAATTCCCGGATCTCCAAGGTAATGGAGATGTTGCTGGAGACCCATTTTTGACTGAAGATCAAATAAAGAGGGAAGAAAAATTCTTCTGTGAGGAAACATGTGCTATACCAATGCATGGCTGAACTGAGGAGTGCTCACCACACCTGAAAGATGAGTCTTCCAGAACGTTCTCCAGATGTATTTGTGTATCTCTCTCAAATCTACCCTCCCCGCCTGCTGCCAATTGGGTTTGATCTGAGAATACTCCATCCCACTGATACCTCAAAGTGGTACAGTCCAAGGAAAATATTACTACCTTGGATATTTCACAAAAGCCACTGCCTCTTTTCATGGACCGCCCCTCCTTTTTTCACTATTGCTCACCTCATCCTGCACAACAGTAGGCACAAGCGGGCACTGAACAGCCTGAGGCGCCTCAGCAAGAACAACCTTCAGGTCAATCAGGGCCTTCCGTTTGGCTGGTTTCTTGGCTGCCTTGGACTTGGCTTGCGGGAGGTCTGGAGTACCCTTGGTCTGAAGCGATGATTTAGCATCACTGGGCTGCAAAAGCTCTGCCTCGTTGGAAGGTGGTGCTTGGTCTTCCTGGGACACTTCTGCTGGTCCCAAGGTGTCCACATCCTCCGAGGTGTAAAGCCGATCTACTGTCTCGTTCAGGAGGGGCCCTTCTGGCACAGGACTGGGGGGTGCTGGTGGAAGCACATCAGGCAGCATGTGTACCATTTCCTCTCCACTGGGATCTGTAGCAATAGCAACACAGTCAAAATCACACCAGAAGAGCCATACCGGAGCATGTCAAAGCCTATCTAGACCACAATAGCCAAGCAAAGGCATCCACAAAGTCTACAAGAAGGAAACCACCATCTCCAACTGTTGGTCCCTAAGAACTGGTAGCTGGAAGCTCTCCTCCTTGAGCCTCCACACACCCATCTTGGCTAGTATCCACCAACAGTTTCTATGCTTCTTATATATATGTGATGAATTCCCTTTTAATTGAGAGCCAGGGTGGTACAGTGGTTTCAGCATGAGGCTACAACACTTGCAATCAGGGTTTGAATCCCCATTCAGCCATGGAAACCCACTGGGTGACCTTGAATCCTCTCTGAACAAATCTTGCCAAGAAAACCCCATAGTAGGATTGCCTTAGAATCGCCATAACTTTATAAATTGTTCAATTGTCTTTTAAGTAACTTATATATATTTTTATCAAGGTTTTTGTGTGGTTTTAATACGTAATCTTTTTAACAAGTTGTACTTTGAGCCCGATTACTGGGAAAAAGGCAGAATATAACTTAGCAAAGTAAATAAATAAATTGGAAATGACTTGAAAGCAAATGACAACAAAATTCCCTTTTTAAGTCACCAAAGCCTGCAGCCATTACAACTTCATGAAATGGCAAATTCCATAAATAAATGGCATATCCCATATGAAGAAGTTTGCTTGGTGCTGAAATAACTGCCATTTAGCCCCAAACCTAATATTATGCAAAAAGAACCTCTCTATCCATTTTTTCCAAATTATGTGCATGGAAAGGTTACTTGTTTGGACTGTAATTCCAGAATCCTCCAGCAGATATGACTTTCCCAAGCTTTGGCTATGCAGGGTAAATCCTGCTCCAGTCAACAGAAATCTTTTTTGTTATTCTGAGATTTCAATAGACATTGACCAAATCCCTATGCAAGCCTGTTTCAATAGATGTAAGAGCTAGAAAATTGTTAGCTAGTATTTTTTAAACCTGAAAGCTGGACAGGTTGTTAGACTTCTTGTGGGATACTGGCATGCATCAGATTACAGTTCCCAGTAGTTATCCACTAAATTCCTCCTTTGGTCTGTGCATATGGAGACTTCCTTTTGATAGCAGCCAGGGCAGTTGTTTTTGTGAGAGCAAGCAAACCAAACATAGGCAACTTCAATGGGGTTTGTGGGTCATTTTGTGCCCTCAGACTACATTGTGAGCCATATCTTGATAAAGAGACGTAGGAAACCCCGACTGTGGTTTCTTTAATGTGCATTTTCATATTAAAACCAGAAGTTTCAAGAAGAGGGGACTTGTTTTAGAAGAACTGTAGTCCTGGAAATCTCCAGGAAGCACTATCCTCTTCTCAAACATGGCAGCCGATGCTAGTGCCCCAACTTAGGCCAAAATCTTCTGTTTTAGAGTGCCACACTGTGCTGTCAGAATTATTTGGCATGCTGCAAACTTTGAGGGTTCTGGCTGCAAAAACTGCCTTGAAGCCACATGCAGCCCACAGGATGTTTGCTGCCCTACTCTGGTGAGAAGGATAAAAGCAGCTTCTCACCAGAGCTGAATTCCATACCAAAGGTGACGTCCTGCATTCCAAGAGAATCTCAATATGTAAATGGTTACTCAATATACAAACAGCTACTGATACATCCTGTCCTCTCTTGTCTGACCCAAACCCAATTCTGTTCCTAATTTCCCCATTCTCACTGTGTTCTAAAACCTTGTTATCAGCATAGCTCTCTATGGAATGTTTCACATATTAGCACAGCATCCTCCTTCAGACTTCATGCAAAACCTGCTAATGGTGTCAAGGGTAGAGCCTGCCCAAATCAAGCCAGCTCACCTTGCAGATCAGTGGTGTCTGTCAGGCCCTGCTGGGTTTCAACAAAACTTTGCAACAGTGCCTCCTCCTTAGTCACAGGCAGTTCCTCCTCTCCATCACTCTCCTCACTGTCTTTGGGTTGAGCTGGTGGGTCCTCTTTGGGGTTTGTGCAAGTCTTTCCCAACATCCATGGGTTGTCTGGATCCATCCCAATATGCCCATCATTGACAGTATCTGGGATGAGATTCTCTTCAGCTTCAGAGTTACTGTCTCGTTCCTCACTATCAGATGCCAGATGTGCTTTCTGTGTCAATTCTTTGTTCCGGGCCAGTTGCTCTTGCATGGCTTGCCGAGCCTGTGGAGGAGGGAGGCAGACAGTGTAGGCTTACTTACAGCTTATGTGGGTCATACAGCATGCTGGTTACAGGTTCTGCTTTATTCTTATTTTAACTAGAACACTGAGTCTCATCAGCCAAAGCTACTTACAAAATAGTGATTTGGGGAACAGAATCAGATGAAAAATAAAAGATTGGGGTGGGGGAAGATAAGGGTAACTACATCCCCAAAGATTTATTTATGCTGGATATTGAGCATATGCATGTACTATGTGAATTACTACAAGAGTTGAAAACAGCCAGGTTTATTGGTGAGGGTGCTAGCTTGTGACATGACATTCATGAGGTGACATCAAATTATAATGTCTCAGCATGACCAACCTCACAAGATTATACTAGGGATAAAACAAAGGAAAGAAAACTCCATGAATACCACCTTGTGATCCTTGGAAGAAAGATGGGAAGTAGGTATAATAAATAAATAACAATGCAAGAAATTATGGGAATATATTTTTTTTCAAAACCAACAAAGAGTTCTGGCGCACCTGATGGAGCAGGCTGTAATTCAGAAAAGCTCATGCTACAGAAAATGTGCCAGTCTTCAAGATGCCTAAGATTCTTTGTTAGTTTTGTTGGAAACATTCACATAGCTACCCTCACTGGCAACTACATTTTCCAAAGAGAAAGTAAAAGAAGAATAATGATATAGCCAATGCTCTCAAATCCCTAGAGCAGGGGTGTCAAACTCAATTTCATCTTGGGCCACATCAACATGATGGTTGCCCTCAAAGGGCCGGCTGTATCTGTAGGATTATATAAATGTATCTACTCTTTTACCATATTAAATAATTGCCTCTGCATTTGATTATTACTGCTTTTAGTAATAACTAGCTCTGAAATTAAAAGTCTAGGAAAAATAATGGCAAACATATATTCAAGTATACAATTATTGTACAATTTATTGAAAAATGAGTTTTGAACACAGAAAGATTTTTTTAAATCATCAGACAAACATTACCAAGCACTGTTTATCACATTAACTTTGTTTAACTTTTTGGTCCCAGCTGAGACAGGCAGAAGAGATAACTGTGCTCTGATCTAATGTGCAATCTGTGACATATGAAGGTGATAAGGCGATGTTGCCTGGCCCTATACATTCTTGGACATTTTGGGGCTATTTCATTGTAGTTTATGGTCCCTATACCTCTGTAAAGTGAATAGAATTGGTCAGTATATCGAAAGTGTGCCACAGGATCCCGTGTGCCTCTTTCTGCCCCCGTGTCCCTCTCTGTACCTGGTGAGCCCGATCTCCACATTGCAGGGCCCTGGCTGCCGGTATTCTGAAGAGGGGCCCAGCAGCCGGCACTCATGATCTACTTCTACTTCTGACTGCTCTTCTGTCCAACTCTTGCAAGCCGTGCAGAGTGTTGCCATGGTAACCTGCAGCAACACTTGAATGGCAAGATGTGGACAGAGGAGCAGTGAGAAGTGGAAGTAGATCGCGAATGCTGACTGCTGGGCCCCTCTTCAGAATACCGGCAGCTGGGGACCCTCAATGTGGGGATCAGGTACGCCAGGCAGGAGAGGTGCAAGGGCCACATGAAAAGGCCTGGTGGGCCAGATTCAGCCTGCGGGCTTTGTGTTTGACACATGTGCCTTAAAAGCTCACCTTTATCTTTAAAGTAACATCTTCATTTTTAATTCCAAACATGATGATCCACAAATTATGATTGAGCAAAAAAGGGTATGTCGCTGTTGTCTGGATTGTCTCATAAAGTTTTCATGGTAGAAGGCATTCAAAAGGTGTTTCCTGTGCTTCCTTCTGTGCAGTACTAACAAGTGTTAGTTATGGTACCGCTGCCATTGTCTCTGAGAGATCCTCTGCCAGAGTCAGCCTCTCCTTCCACTTCTACTGCTGCGCAGCAGCTGTTTGGCACCTTTAGTCTGGCTCCTCAGCAAAAGCCTGCCTGACATGGGATTGCCTACCAGCCCCATTGCTGCAGTCAGAAAATCCCACTGCACAGAAAGGTAGTGTCATTGTTGATCTGCTTAGTGATGAAAGGAAAGTCCAAAGCTGTCCAAGTCCAAGTATTATAGGAACAGGGAACGTGAGAAGCACGAATCAGGGAAAGCTGGACATTGTAAAACAAGAAAAGGAATGTTTAAACATTGCCAATACTTGGAGTGAATGAGCTAAAGTGGACAGGACAGGGACATTTTGAGTCAGATAATTACACAGTGTTTTACTCAGAAATGAAAATTTAAGAAGAAATGGGGTAGAGAAGCAGCAAAAGCAGTCAAAGGATATAATGCAAAGTATGACTGAATGATTATCAGTAAGACTTCACAGAAAACCCATCAATATGATCACTCAATTACAGAGGCAGAAGAAAAAGAAATTGAAAGATTCTATGCAGGAGTCCAGGAATAATACACTAAAACAGGACATTTTGATAATCATGGGAGATTGGAATGCAAAAATAGATAACAGAGCAGAACTAAAGACTGTAGATGATTTTGGCCTAGGATTAAGAAAGAAAGCAGGAGAGTGACTGGTTGAATTTTGCAAGGCCAACAGTTCATTGCAAACACATTCTTCAGGTAATCACAAAGAGGCAACTGTATCCATGGACATCACCCGATGGCCAATACAGAAACCAAATAAACTACATAACTGGAAGCAGAAGATAGAGAAGATAGAGAACCAACCTTGAATACAACTGTTCAATGACCTGTGCACAGGAACAAGGAGCATAAAGAAATCAGTGCACAGAAACAATGAAAAAGAAATTTCTTTCACAAAATCTGAGAAAGGAAAGGGAAATTTAAATCAAGATTGGGGATGCTCAGCCACCAGCAGTGGTACACACTAAACCAACCATAGTGCCAAAATACAACCTGAAAACATCTCTGTAGAATTTAAAGATAATGTAAAAAAATAGATTTGCACTATTAAGCCTTATTGACCAGGAGCCAGAAGAACTCTGGAGTGAAACCCGTAGCACTGTCAGGGAGGAATGCAATAAAGCGCTGTCTGCAGGAAAAAAAAGGGGGGGAGGGAGAGAGAGAAGACTCACTGGATGCCAAATGTAACTCTTCAAATAGTTAAAGAGACACAAGAAGCAAAAGTAAAAGGGGACAGATTAGGGTCAAAACCCTGAGTGTAACTGTTTGGTGACTTCTGCACAGAGACAAAAAAGAACTACTATCATAATGCACGGAAATAGAGGATGATAGGAAAAAAACAAAAAACAAAAACCCCCAAATAAACCTTTTACACTGAAGAACTATGTCAAAGAAATGAAACAACAACAAATTAATTGAAAGAAGAACCATTTAAAGATGAACCCACAATTTTAGAAAGTGAAGTGAAAACTGCATTCAGAGCACCTGGGAGAAATATATCACCAAGAACCGATGGCATACCAATACAGCTGCTTCAAGCTACAAAGACAGCATCTACTCTACTTCTAGCTACAATCTGTCAACTAATATGGAAAACAAAAGAATGGTCCAGAGATTGGAAACACTGAATGTACATTCCAACCAATCTCCAAGAAAGGAAACACAAGAGATTACAGTAGAAAAAAAAAGGACCATCGCATTGACTTCCCAAGCAAGGAAAGAGATGCTCAAAATTCTACAAGAAAAGACTTTTACCATATATGCCGTGAGAAATGCCAGATGTCTAATTTGGTTTCACTAAAGGAAGAGGCACTAGGGATCATACTGGAGGAAGGAAGTGTCAAAACTGGAGAAAGGAGCATCAACAATTTAAGATGTGCAGGCGACACCATACTATTAGCAGAAAATAGTAAACACCTAGAGTGACTACTGAAGGAAGTCAAGGAAGAAAGTGCAAAGCCAGATTTACAGTTGAACTTTAACAAAAATAATGACCACAGATGATTTATGTAACTTTAAAGTAGACAGTGAAGACACTGAAACAGTTCAAGATTTTCCATATCTCGACTCAGTCAATCAGAATGAAGACTACAGTCAAGAAATCAGGGAGGGCAGCTATGGGAGAACTAGACAAGATCTTGAAGTGCAAAGATACATCGCTGAATACTAAAGTTAGGATTGTCCATGCCATCATATTTCCAGTTTCTATGCATGGTTGTAAAAGCTGGACAATGAAGGAAGGTGGTAAGAAGAAATCAACTCATTTGAAATGTGGTGCTCCAAAAGCATTTTACAGATACCACAGACAGCTAGAAAGAAAAATCAATGGGTCCCAGAGCAAATCAAGCCTGAACCATCCCTAGAAGCCAAGATGACTAAACTGAGACTGTCGTACTTTTTTTATATCATGAGAAGATATGATTCACTAGAAGGCACTAGGAAAAGAGGAAGGCTGTATTACAGATAGACAGACTCAATCAAGGAAGCCACAGCCCTGAATCTGCAAGATCTGAGCAGGGCTGTGTATAGTATGGTGACTTGAGGATCTCTCATTCACAGGGTTGCCATAGGTCAAGCAAACTTGACATCAGATAACAACAACAGCAACATTGTTGTTTGGATCTGGATGTAAAAATTACAAATTACTCAGCTGGGGACGAAGGATCTGTCTGTCTGCTAAAAGCATCTGTCATCGTTGTTTGGACCTCTATACAAAAATCACTCAGGTTGGTGAGAAAGGTAGGGAAAGGGGTGCTTTTTTCCACCTGTACCATGCACAAATTTTGGTCTAAAGTACCTTTCTGGATATGGTTTAAAATCTAGGGATGGGTGATTACCTGTTCCATATTCTTCAACTTTCACTTTTTTTAAAAAAAGCAAATGTGTTCCATTGTGCTTCTGCAGCAATTTAGTTTGAAGTAAAATCTCCACAAGATAATTCATACATTTTTGGAGATGCATAAATTGAAATTTATCCAGTATTGCCATGTGCTGATGTTGATGCTTTTACTTACGATTTGAGAGGAAGAAAAGTTTGATATTAAGTAGCTCTACTTGTTTGCTTTGCTTCACACTGTTCCTTGAAAAATGGACCTAATACAGTGGGGTTTTTTTTCAATTTAAATTTGCTGATCTGCCCCAAACTTGCACAAAAATATTGAAGAAGGCCATCTAAGTCTAAATGTCAAGTTTGGTTAACATTGTTCCACACACCTACATTCAGGAACAAATAATACAGAAATCAGAATTGTGTGTTTAAATGGGACCAGAAACAGCTGACTGATCAGGTCTAAATCCTTACAGTGGTCTTTGTGGTCAGGCAACACATTAAATTTCCTGACTTTCAGATCAGACTTTACTTGTGGATTTATGCAGCACAACACAAAGACACTTTAAATTACTGCATAGATGCATTTTGGTATGCAGCTTTCCCTAGTACAGATGATTTTATATGCTTGCAATTTTTCCTAACATATGCATTTTTTTTAAGATCAGAGAATAGGATTGTAAAATCAAGGGAATGCAAAATCATAAGGATATATAGATTTCTGTTTCTATAATATAGTAATTCAAAAGATGTGAATTATGTTGATTCATTATTAAAAAGAGAACAAAATGAATCACTTTCACCACTACTAAAATGTTACAGCAATACTCCTCTAGGAGCTGCATTTTGATCTAAGCAAATATTTCCTGAGGATTCACCTCTGTTTAAGGACATTCATCTGTTTAAGGACATATTAAAAGAGATGAATCTACTCTCAAATCTTGAGAAAGTTCTATTTTTCTTATGATCTGAAAGAAACTCTATTAACTAGAGGATTCTTGGACTTAGGGGGAAAAAAGAAATTTTTTTTCTAAGCTTTGTCCTATCCCTTACCTCTTGGTTATACTTTGCCATGAGGACAGTTGATTTGGCCCACCTTCCTTTGTTCTGATGTTTCAAGCTCATTCTTTCCTGTTCAGAGAAAATAAGGTAAATGTCAGGATGGTGGTATGTACTCTTAAATAAATGCCTTCTCTTTCTGTCTTAGGAAGGGGGCTGTTCCTTACCTCAATACGTGCTTTCTCCATCTTCTCCAGCTCCTCCAGAGCTGCCTCCGGGTTGCTTTTTTGCAGCATCTCAAACTCTTGAATGACCTTGCGACTCTTACCTTTCCTCAGCACTTTGTGATACCTTTAGGGAAGAAGGATAGCAACGGCTCAGACACAGATAGCCAGGTTAGAGATGAAGGAGAATCAGCCACCAATTGTGATGGACACCTCCTGATTCAAGTGGGTATTAAAACCCAACCAAGAGCCAACATAATGAGGGATTATGTCAAACAAGAGTGAGGATCTTTGCTCACTCTAGATGTCCTCATCATCCATAGCCACACAGGCTGGGGTCGATGGGATGCACAGCCTCGTATTATCCATGGCCCATATCCCCTCTCCCCTGATTAGCATGTAACTGAGGAGATTCATATTAAGATCTTAAGGTGGCCATGAAGCTTCCCAAGTGACTTTGAGCTAATCACTGTCAGATTTCACCAATTCTGCAAAGATGAAATGCCTATAAAACAGGCAGAGAAACTGAGAAAGAAAAAGGGAACCACCTATACCAGCTTTCCCCAACTTGTTTCTCCCACAAAGACTTTACTCATCAACCTCCATGATCCCTCACCACTGGCTATATTAGCTGGGGATTATGGAGATTGCAGTGCATATTTGGAGGGTACTAGGTTACAAAAAGCTGATGTGCTCTGCCCTGGATGGTCCTTGGGGTAAAGAGATAATCACACTGTTGCCTGTTTGTTGAATATAGTCAGTTCTCCATGTTTGCAGGTTTCTCTTTCATAGATTTGACTTTTTGTGAATTTCTCCAATCTCTGCCCCCCCAGGGGTGCTTCTTTTCTGGGAGAACCTGCCCTCTTGGCTGCTCCAATCAGGCTGCACAGCCCTTTAAAAACCTACCTCTTTCCCCCTCCTCCTCCTCTTTCACCAGCCACTGCCTATCTAGGTAAGGAGAGGTCACAGGCCAATTTCTTAGCATCACAAACCCCCTCCTAATGCCCCACACACCCAAGCAAAGACATGGGAAAGAAGGAAGAAATATAGGACCACCATGCTGACTCGCCCCATTTCCCTCTCCTTTTCCTGACTGAATTTGGATGCTGGGTGCCCGCTCACCCCACCATACCTTGGTCCCCTTCCCACAGACACATGCACACACATTCTGATACTTTCAATTTTTCCACTTTTGCAGGGGTTCTGTGCCTATAACCCTAGTGAATGTGGAGGGCCAACTGTACATGTTTTAAAATTCAGTAGTCTGAAATCTTTCACATTTTATTAAAGCAAATGTTCACTCTTTCATGGTGATAGAGAAGCTACTTGAGGACATACAGGCAGTATGAAAAGAAAAATTGGGAAGTAGGTAGAAATTAACTGGCAGTTTACTGCAGGCATAAGCATAAGAGTTTGGCGGTGCCTTGCATAACATTCCATCCTTCTCTTGTCTTTGAGACCAGCCAGTTCTCCTGTCAACTTAAAAGGATCTTCACTGGTGATTGTGTGCATTGCTCGATTTATGCATAAGAGAAATAAGCTACAGTTTATGGCAAAGGTGAGTAAACGTCTCACTAGATCCTTTTGGACTGCAGCTCTCATAATCTTTAAACACTGGTTAGGCTGGTCAAGACTGATGTTACAGTCAAAATACCTGGAGGGTCACAGTTGCTTCCTCCTGACTGAGGGCCTCAGACAATGAAGTGCTTCAAAAGAAAAAACATGTTTTTTGTTAAAACAGCACACATTTTTGGTAACGTTCTGGGGCCTCTTGGGGCTTCAGCACAGCTTGATCCAGTCAACTGTATGTGTGAAGAATGCATGAACATCCAGGCAGTGGACAGATACCACCTTCAAGCCACATTTCCACCCTTTTACTAATTCACAGTCACCATCACAACCCTGACAGATGCTATGCACCCCAATATCCACCACTGTCAAAATGTATTTCTTGCTTCCTTGTTTGACTCTATTTATTCATAGCCTGACCTGCATCACTAATTTAGTCAGTTATAAATTTCCACATGACGCCATCTTTTTCCACTCAAACCCCTGGAATATTGGGAGGAGAGCACAATTCCTCACAGTTGTCTAACCACCGTAGAAACATCTGTCTGTTATCTTTGCTGGAGGGGATGAGGAAATCCATCAGTTTCATTTTCTTCCACATCTGAATTCCTTATATCTCAAGTTCCATTCATACCAAAGATTAAAAAAAAAAAGTATATTTGGGACATTAAAAAAACCTGAAAGTGAATTCTCTATCATTTGCATGAATCAAATTCAATAGGTACTGGTGTTTCCAGCATGAAGGTGACTGTGTTGTACCTGCCTGACATATAGGTATTAACTATGAAGAATGTTTCAGAAAAAAAGGGTCCAGGAAAATAGTGATAAACATAATGGAGCATCATAAACAAGACAAGTTTTAAGGTTCAGAGCACAACTTTTAAGAGGTCAGCAATCAAAGCCCCAGGTCCAGATAGACAAATCTATCAGTTTCAGTTTCTCTTTCATTCAACCTTTTTTCCATCATAAGCACAAAGAATTATTCTCAAACATGAACTTAAATCTCTCCCTGACCCACAAATGCCAAGGTAACCTCATGGGCGTATGCCCTTCTCTAGTTCCTTACTTTTTGCTCTTGATCTTCCGCTTGCGTCGTGCTTTTGCCTCATAATAGGACTGAAGGGCCCGAGCCCTCTGAAGCTCCATCCGGCGTAACTGAGCCTGAAAAACACGTAGAAGATGCTGTAGACACTAACAAGCAGAATTAGATCCAAAAGAGTGGACAGAGTAAAGAAAAAATTAGGGCTGGCTGGATCAGGACTCACCTCTTCCAGGCTCATGGCCTGCAGTGAAGCCTTCTCCTGGGGGGTCAGAAGGGGATCCTTCACTGGTTGCTGTGTTTTGTGAAGGAGGCTGAAGATCTCTTGTTCTAGGGGTGTCCGTGCCTTGGGGTTGGAAGAAGGACATAGAGAAGTAAACTCAGAAGAAGAGAATACGGCTGAGTTTCAAAGGGGAAGTTAGTCTGTTGCAATAAAATAGATTTCAGCATGAGAGCTCACACTAAATTAAATCTGTGGAATTTTAAAGGTACTACAAGACTCTTGTCTTCACTGAGTAGGGTTGCTGATTTCACTGAGAAGGACACAGGCAAACAACACAATAGTAGCATGATGATTACACTGTAGGCTGGCTGGAGGCCACTAACAGAAAGTAGCTCCTCTATTATCAGTTACAGTTTCTACCTCTCACTCTCTTAGACTATTTCTGCCCTACACTGTTATAGCGCTCTTATTCCACTTTCAACATCCTATGGAATCCTGGGGCTTGCAGTTTAGGGAGAGGGCTTTAGAATTCTCAGCCAGAGAGTTCTTTGGCCTCAATAAACTACAAACCCCAGAATTCCACAGGATGTTGAAAGTAGAATAATCACACTTTAATAGGGTAGGGTAGAAATGGCCTAGAATGTTACTAATCCAATCTGCATCCCCATGCCCATTTTAGAGGACAATTTACTATCTTCTTTTGGTTAAGTCTGACACTAAGCTATTGTTGCGTGCTTTTAAGTTGTTTCCAACTTATGGCAACCCTAAGATGAAGCTATCAGGGTTTACTTGGCAAGATTTGTTCAGTGGGAGTTTACCCTTGCCTCCTGAGGCTGAGAGAGTGTGACCTGCCCAAGGTCAGCCAATGGGTTTCTATGGCTGAGCAGGGATTCAAACCCTGGTCTCCAGAATCACAGTCCAACATGCAAACCACTACACCATGACAGACTCTGACACTAGTTGTTTTTAACTTTGTCAGATAGGAGCAACCATTCCAACAAGTGATCTGAACTACAGTACTTCCACTCTTGCTGGTTGTTTTATACATACAATGATAGAGAATGCCCCTAAGTACTGTACTATATTAGCATACACACCTGCTGTTTTTTCTGCTCTCTTCCTATTATTTCCTCATTGTGCATCCGACAGCAAGCTAGGCTTCTCTTACTGCTAAGATTTATAAATTATTCTGTGACCATTTTTTAAAAGCATAGAATAAAAATATTTTCAGTAACAAGAATACTAATAAATTCTTATTATTACTTATTTGTTGCCATTATACTGTAATCCTGCCTCACCTGTTTTTCAAGAGCAGAACAATACTTAATACTTACAATGGCTAATTTCTGGGAAACTTCAAAAGGGGCTACATGCAATATAATATAACATTCTGGTCCTGCCCAGAATATTTTCTTTCTTCAACCCACAGCCAGCTGTTCTCAGATCCACTAGGTGAACATTTAGAGTAAACCCACTGAACTCTATAGGATTCATGTTATGAGCAACTTAAATTCCATTGATTTTAATAGCTCCAACCTAAATCTGACTATGCCTGGATCTGACCCAAGACTCACTGGACTGTATCATCCCACTTCCTTGATTTCTGTAAGACACACCAGAACACTAACTCCTTTTTAAAAAGAGAGAACCCTGAGCAGTGATTATCTGGTATTTCCACTTTCAGATACTGAAAGGAGGACTGGACATTTAAACAAGAGGTAACTGTCTGAAAATTCAGTGTGTGGCCACCTTGGCTGAAGCAGTGAAGTAGGAGGGGAACAAAACAGCATGTCATACAGGAAGGGCAGTGAAATGGAAAGAGCTAGAATGGGTACACTAGCTGGAGGAAGTGGTTTCTTGCCACCTTTTTCTTTTTTACAGCCCTTTTAGCATGTGAGTGGCACACAACCTTAACTAAAATTTAAAGAACTACAAAAACACATCTTGCATCCACATTAAATCTGCTACTCTAAAAGATCTTTCAGGTAGGGGTGGTGAACATATGAGTCTCAAACTACTGTTGAACAGTAATGTTCATCTTCCTTCATGACTAACTATGCTGGCTATGCCTGACTGGAGTTGCAGTTCACCAACATCTAAAAAATATGTGTCCTCAGTCTAATTTGAAGTAGCTGTCATCAAGCACTTAGCTCTTCTAGACTTGAATACACAGCACTTTTATCAACGCCCCCCTTTTTTTGTTTGATAGGGTGTGCTCCCGGGTAAGTAGATATTACAGCATCTTATATTTTATCAAAACATTCAGATCATGACAAACAGACCTTTTTCTTTTGATAAAATGTTATTGCAGTGGTTGTTACACTAATCTTTTCAAGTGCCATTGAAAGATATCAAAAAGTTGACCAAAGGATCAGTTTGAATTAGGTATCTTTCTTACAAAATATTACAGTTCAATTCCCACCTACCCCTACAGCTGTTGTCCTGTTGTTGTGTGCTTCCAAATTGTTTCCAACTTATGTTGACCCTAAGGTGAGCCTGTCATGAGGTTTTCTGAGGCTGAATGTGTTTGATGAGCCCAAGGTCACCCAGTGGGTTTCCATGGTCAAGTGAGGAATCAAACCCTGACCTCTAAGGTCATAGTCCAACGCCTGAACAACTACGCCATGCTGGTTCTCACACAGGAAATCTTAGGTCCTTTTTGGTCCTTTGGATATGTCAGACGATCCCTCCCATCATTCTTCACAGCTGACCAAACTGGCTAGGACCGACAAGAACTAGAGAGCAACACAATCCAGAGGACAAGGGTTCCCCAGCTGTGCTTTGTAGTATTTGGCCTCACAACAAACCTTGTATGTGGTCTAACTTTTCTATTTCACTGATTCAGGTCCTGGAAAGCACAAGACTGACTTATTCACAGCCACATACTGGATTCAATTCAAACATGACATCTACCTCAGAACTCAAACATTCAAGTCAAGCCTTTCATACACTAAAAATTTTTATTTCAAGAGGTGTTCAGTAAGTGATTATGGCCTGGCTGATGAAATATTGCTGGCTATTGTTAACTACGTGCAATGTATTAATATTTGTGTTTAATTATGCATTTTAACTTTAATTCCTATTTGACTGTTTAATTTGTGCTTTAACTTTTGTATTCCATGATTTTTAACTATTTCTTTTTAAAATTACTGCATGCTAATTTGAGTCCTTACCAGGAAAAAAGAAAAGACATAAATAAAGATGATAACAACGATGATGACAATAATGACAGAACGACAGGGACAGGAAATGTGTGGCTCTCCAGATGTTGAAGCTACCAGGATTCCTATTAGCTATGCAGGTTAGAATTGCTGGGAATTGCAGTTCTACAACATCTGGAGGGCCATACTATTTCTACTCCTGAACCAGACTCATTGCAAAAAACTCAGCAATACTGTCATATAGCTTGTCTGGCCAAGAGCATGATCCTACAGAGGGTCCTACGGCAGGGCATAGAGCTGGTGGGGGGGCGGGCAACCGATCAACTGAAGTCCCTGCACAACAGGGCAGGTGGGGTCATCTCCCTGCTCAGTGCTGTGGAAGGCAACCATCCTCCTGCACTTTGCCAGCCTTGGCACACATGAAGCTCAGCTTTTAAGAGGCCAACCAATACCCACCTGCCAACTGCTCATTACTTCTTCAACTGGTGCAACGGTCACCTTTTCATGCTGCAGTGGGAAGATAAGCTGTTCAGCACGACGATTTTGCTGCACCACAGGATCCCATTTTGCCAGGGCTCGGGCTGTCTGTGTGCAGGCCGCTTCCCTCACCACCTACAGAAAAGAGCACATCAACTGAATAAAATACTCCTGATGGTGTTGTTATGCCATTAGAGAGGAAGTGGGAAAGTATGTTTCAAACTACAACTCCAACAATTATAGCCAGTAGTCATGCTGGCTGAGGGATTCTGAAAGTTGTAGTCCACTTCTCCAAGTGCTAGATCCAGCAGAAATGGCAAGAACCTACTTCTCACAGACACTGTAATGATACCACCAGCTAAACTTTAAACTCCTGTACAGACACAAATGAACATTTGATGGATCTGAACTGTATTTATTTTAGAATCTATTTACATGTTAAATAGATGCCTGTGGTCAAGAATAGTACCCAGATGAACAACAGAATTTGGAAGCTACAAGGTTTGGGAATAACTCCTTACCTGTTGTTGTCATATACCTTCAAGTTGTTTCCTACTTATGGTGTCTTTATCACAGGGTTTTTTGACCAGATTCGTTCAGAGGGGGTTTGCCACTGCCTTTCCTCTGAGACTGAGAGAGTATGACTTGCCCAAGGTCACCTGGTGGCTCTCTGTGGATGAGTGGGGAATTGAACCCTGGTCTCCCAGAATCCTAGACCAACATTCAAACCACTACATTAACATTGGCTCCCAACTTAGGTGGATTTAAAATGGAATTAGATCAATTCTTGGAGCATAAAGCTTTCAATGACCACTGGGCAGGCTGACCCTTATCCTCAGGCTTCAAGACATCACCTATGAGGACAAGTGCAAATTTGGAAAGATCCAGTCAGGGCCAAATAGTGAGGGACAATACCAGGAGAGACCTACTGGATTCATCTTATGCTTGAGAGCCACTATAGGAAGCAAGATGCTAGACATGCCTTTAATCTGATCCACAAGAGGGCTTCTGTTTATAAAGGAAAGTATCTCGTCTCCTAAAAAATGACTCTGAATACGCTGGAACATACAGTAGCAGGTGGCAGTATAGCCAGATTACTTTTCTTCTCTACATAGTGCATCCATACTATGTTGCCATACACAAGCCACTCATATTCATAAGATTGGGGGGGGGAATACTGCCCACCTAGCTTAAATCCATCCAGTTCAACTGTCTCCAACAGAGAGTAATTCAGCGATCCTGAACTTCAATCATTCAATATGGAGAACATCTCCTGTTTATTCTGTCTTGTATACTGTCTGCAAAGAGCTCTGCTACATGTAATAACCCTTGATGGACCCATTCTTTATTAGTTTGTACTGTGCTATTATTCTTCCACTGTGATTTCTTGTGGTCCAGCACACATAGAAGTAGAAAAGCAGCACATGTATTATTACGAATAGTTTATCTAGACTTAAAAGGTCAGCTAAGATGGAACACAGGCTCGGCAACAGAGGATGTGAAATGGATTATGGGGTGCTGGTAGACCACAGGCTAAACATGGTTCAACAGTATGATGTAGCAGCCAGAAACACCATTGCAATTTAGGCAACAGCTACAAAACTATACAAGCACACTTCAATTAACAAAACCCCTGACAGCAAAACTCCTTTTTACAAAGGCTTTTTATGCCCCCTTTTCCTCCTTGTCCTCTGTCTAGCTGCAAGTAATTTAGTAGCATTGGCATTGCGAGGATGGTGAAGGTGGGCTGGAGAAACAGGCTTTTCAACATTGGGTTCGAACAACAAGTCTGCAGGGAACAATACAAAAAATAAAGCTTGAGCTGAGAAAGGATGGGATGCTGCTCTATCTCATCCTACTGTAGCCATGCCTGCCTGCCTATAACAGGTAAGGTTAACAGCACGTGCCTCCAGAATCCCATGCTGATCATGCATGACCAGAAGAACAGAGAAAAAAAAAGGAGACAGCAGACAAGTTTGCCTCACCAGCTCCCAGCAGTATGTTAAAAAAAGAATAGCACAGATAACTGTCCACCAAAATGGAAATCATAAGCAAAATGGAGGCTGTGAAAGAAGAGTCATCTCTGGATTCCTTTTGAAACAAGTCTTTAAGCGAAGATTCAAAGAATTTTGTTTACTTATTCAAGGCTTACCTGAACTAGTTGCTTTATTTCACAAAAGCACACTGCTAGTTTTGAAAAAAAGTTTGCTGAAATACACTGAACTTCCCTATTTTTGTAGGGCAGAAATGTATCCTTATTTATTCTGTTATCTTTACTTCTCATATTACATTCTCTGTTAAAGAAGTAATGACCAGAAATGCATCTACTTTGTTAACAGTAGTATACCTGTAACATCCAGACAGAGGGAAGTAACAGTACCATTCTATTTGGCTTGAGTCGGACCTCACTGGGAATGCTGTGTGCAGTTCTGGGCACCACAGTTTAAGAAGAATGATGATGAACTGGGACATGTCCAGAGAAGATGGGAAAAGGACTGTACACCAAGTATGTGAAGAATGTCTTAGGGAACTAGATATGTTTTCTTGGAGAAAAGAAGTTGACTGAGAGGTGATGTGATAGCCATCCTCAACTATCTGAAGAGATGTCATGTAGGAAAAACAGAAAGCTTATTTACTGCTGCTGCAGTGACTAAAATACAAAGCTATGGATTTAAATTACAAGAGGTTCCCACTAAACATTAGGAAGAAATTACTGACGATAATAGCTGTTCATCAGGGCAAGAGACTACTTAAAAAGTTAGCAGACTGCCCTTCTTTGGTTTTCAAATACAGGTTGGATGGCCATCTCTTGAGAATACTGTAGCTGTAGATTCCTGCATGACAGACACTGGACTAGTATGCAAAGGGATCTTGTAGCATCTTTGAGACTAAGGCTTTGGACTAGATAGCCACTGCACTGTCTTCCAACTCTACGATTATGGGAGATTTTCGGAGCCCCCTAACCTGAGGCAACTTTTCATAATATAGGGCTCTGTAATAGATACGGCTTCTAGTACCTCTCACAGTGACAGCATCTCAATATTAAAAGCCCCGGTATTCTTTAGCTATTGTGACCAGTATCCATACCAGCCACAGGACTCAGGGATTTGCAGTGCAAAACAAGGAACTTTTCCAAGCTCCTGCTGACCCCCACTCCTACAACCATCCAATGTACATCTGCCCACCAAGCATCATGTAAACTCACCCGTTCATTCTCCTCCTTGCTCAGTGGGAGCTCGACAGCCTTCTTTTGCTGGGCTTTGTTCAGCTGTTTCCGAATGCGGCGTAGAGCTGGTGATGCAGAAGCAGGTTGCAGAAGCTCTGAGAGGAGCACTTTCTCATCAGCATCTGTAATGAACAGCAATATCCAGTAGTATTGGATCAGAGTAAGCTACACTAAATCAGGACAAAGTTTTTGCTTTGTCTAGGATTGGAGACCTCCACACCTGAGGCTACATCTAGCCTAACTGAGCCTCCCCAGATGGTTCATCTCTGTGACCATATTACTAAGTGCTTCCCCAGCTTTTCCATGAATCTTCCTGGATTCTACAAGGAGGAACTGCATCTACCATATACCTTAAGTTACTGGCTGCTAGACCTTTCAGATAAAATATACTAGCATTTTGGCCCCATTCAACATCACCCAATAACTTCTTTAAAATTGAATGTGCCCTTCAGGGTGAGACTGTCCTCCTTTGATCTAAGCCAGTAGTGGAAATCATAGACCCCGCCAGCTGGTGTTACAGCTTTCAGCATCCTTAACCACTTTTATCTGGAGATCTCTATGATTTCCCTCACTGACTGAGTTAAACATTGCCCCCTCTCTGCATCTCTGGCAAAACAGTCTTTCCTATTATATGCTATCTGACACTT
The DNA here is from genome assembly GCA_948472985.1 of Iguana delicatissima. Taxonomy (NCBI): domain Eukaryota; kingdom Metazoa; phylum Chordata; class Lepidosauria; order Squamata; family Iguanidae; genus Iguana; species Iguana delicatissima. The sequence continues at coordinate 81,114 of CAOKZL010001995.1, forward strand.
TTAACTAGAAAGCCAAGGAAATGGAGTTGGAATATGCTACATGCAAAGCAGTCATTTTGTTACTGAGCTACAGCCTCTTTCTTTCACTGGGGGTTGGGAACTGGTGTATGGGTAAGATCCAAGCCTCTCTCTTATGAGTATGCCTGTGAGTAACCAAGGGCCAGAGTCAACCATAACAGAAGAGGTGAAGAGGAAATCTCTTACCTTTACCAACATCAAATTCAGAAATCTGCCTGCTTGCCTCAGTACGCTCAGCTGCTCGCAACCTGCAAAAAAGAGAACCATCAAGTGCACAATAGAGAAGAATTATATACATATAATTCTCATCACTTAAGGCCACAATGCTATCTCTCTTCACTCTTACCGCTTCCCTCCAGACAAAGTACTGAGTGTATCCACAAGTTGACGGTGTCTCTTTGCTGCTCCTTCATCATCTGCCTGGAAAACAAAAAGAAGCATGGCCAAAGGAGCACTTCTTCAAGGACTGAGCCACAGCTCATGCTAAAGGATAAATGAAAAATATGCTAGGAAATGACTTCTCAGCATACTTTGCCTACAGTCTCCCTGTGTTAACTTGTGAAAAGAAGGGGCTGGTAGGATTTCAGTTTGCTCCACTTCCTGCTCTAGATCTAGCACAATACACCCAGCACAGGATTTAGATCAATTAAAAATAAGGCCATTTCTGCACTAGCCTGTTACAGTGTGGTTATTCCACTTTCAACATCCTATGGAATCCTGGGGTTTGCAGTTTAGGGAGCGGCCTCAAAGACAAGACCCTAGATATAGTTTTAGGCCCCTCCCTAAACTGCAAATCCTAGGATTCCACAGGATGTTGAAAGTGGAATAACCACACTATCACAATCTAGTGAGAAAATGGTCTAAGACTTAGAAACAATCAAAAAACAAGGAAAGCCATAAAACCAGGGACAATAGCGAAGGTATAAATTAGAGATGCTTAAAAACCCCTCAACAGTAGGAATAGGCTATAGAACGGAATTTAAACCACTGTAAGGAGGCTTAAAGGCCAGAGAACCCTAGCAACTTCTCTTTAGAAACAGGAAGGAGTTAAAGCAGCTCACTTCTTCCTCGCAGTCGCTCACAACCAGCTCTTCCTCTCCCATGGCTGCCATCGGGAAAGGGGAAATCGCCCAGATCACCAGCAGACCCCCTCCTTCCTTTTGCAAATAAGGGGCCTTCGCAGCACGTGCCGGCCGCCCGTTTGGCGAAAGCCACGGACTGCTTGCCGCAAAACGGGACGGCACTTCCGTTTCCGAAGCTACGATTTTGCAGCACTTCCGCCCTTCTTTCCCTTAAACGTTATTTGACCGTAGAGGCCGCTGTTGCACCCTTTTAACAGGTGACAGATCACTTATATGCACATGCCAATTATTTAAAATAAACGCAGACAGCGGAATCGTTGCCTTCCGGCTTCAAGCCATACTAGGCAACAAAAAATTTACAAAAGGATGTTTCTAACCTGAGTATTATTTAGATCTCGGAGGAGGTCTTTGGCAATTTGAATAAGAGGGCGGGACTGGTTGATTGACCACGCCTTCAAGGGGCGGGCCTTTTCTGAACCAATGATATGCCACTTCCCGCGCGACTTCCCTCCCCTCTTGCTTTGATCCATTGACGTAAAAAACCCTGACAGTCCTGTGCCTACCAGGCTTCCTCCCGTCATCATTTTGAGAGACGTGCAACTCGACCAATAACAAGGTAGCTTGAGCCAGGAGGCCGTCTCGGCGAGTGAGAGGCCTCAATAAGAAACCGAGCTCATTTCTGCTCTCAGAAACATGCAGGTGAATGGGAGTGTTCTTTGCTTGGTGCCGATGTGAATAGTCTAAGGTAGCTGCAGCAAGGTGCCGCCTATTGCGAAATAGGGCCCTGCCCTCCCACTCAAGCTGCCAGCCCGTATTTCTTTCTTTCTTCCTTCACAAGAGAGAGAGAAAAGGCTCGGCAACTCCCACCCGGCCCTCCTTCCCTCTCCCCAGCCGGCGCGAGGGTGTAAACGAACCTCAGCGCAGCCAATCAGTGACCTCCCTTTCAGCTTGGAGGCGGTGCCGAGGGCACAGCCCGGCCAATAAGGATCCGAGCTCCCTCTTTCCCTCACGGAATCTTACTAGAAAGAGGGAAAGGGCCAGTGGCGGGACCCGGCCTCGGCCCCGGCGGCGCTGAGCGGCAGGTGAGGGAAGCGCTCGAGAGAGGGGTGGTTGTGGGAGCGGGGGAGGGTGCCCTCAGCGCCGCCGTCCCGGGCCTACCGCCGCTGCCGCGAGTCGCGGCGGCGGTAGGCCCGGGACCGCGGCACTGAGGGCACCCTTCCCTTTCCCGCAACCACCCATCTCCGGGAGTCTCGGTAGCCGGGGTGGGGGCGGCGCCCTGCCGGTTCCCTCAGGCTCCCCCTCCTCCGTTTCCCACAAAATTTACCCCGACTCTCCCTCACAGAGGGGGGCGTGGCGCCTCCGGGGTGGGGTGGGGTCGGGGGGTTGCCCCCGCCTTCCTTCTCTGTGCGGCGCCGCTCGCCGCCCCTCCGCCGCCAACGAGGCCCCCGTGGCGAAGCTGCTGCATCCGTTCACACCTTCTGGGTGTGTGTACGTGACGTGAAGGGCCCCCTTTGTCGCCACAACGTCCCCCCTTTTCCGCGCCACGCGCACATGGGAATCAAAGAGACGCGTGTCGGGAGAAACCCGGTCTCGTGGGCATGTGGGCGCGTTTTGTCCGGATTATCGGCGGAGGGCGCAAGGTCACGGAGCGCTCGGAGGGAAACAATGGGCGGCAGCCGCGCCTGGCCTGGGCGGGCGTCTTGGAGTGATCGGCTCTGTAGGGGAGGGGGAGCTCTGGCTGCCTGTGTGAAACCATTATTGTTGTTGTTGCTGCTGCTGCTGGCATTGGATTGGATCTGGAATGGGTGGGGTAGCCTGAGACCCGAGGAGACCTCGCTTTGGGTGTTGCAATGCATGCCTTTGTGTTGTTGTTATTTATATAATTAAGCCGCCCGTGCAGGGTCGGTACGGGAGAGAGTAGCTGCCCAGACCTCGAGCTCAGAGGAATCAGATCAAAATAAACAAAGCGGACGTCTTGGGCGGTTGCTTGTTAATGAGAGAGAGGAGGAATGGCAGAGGCAGAGGTTCTCAAGTGTTTGCGTGGATAGTAAGGTCAGTACAGTCAGCCCTCTACATTTGCGGGTTTCACTTTTGCGGATTTGATTATTCGCGGATTATTTGCTGTCACCTCTGCTGCCTCCCTGTGCCACTTTTAATAGAAACTGCAAGCCTCGTGAGACTGAGAAACTGCAAACTTGTAAGTCCCTATTAAAAATGGTGCGAGGTGGCAGTAAGCCCCACCAGCCACCCACTTCTGGCTTGTGAAGGAGTCCTGATGCCTCAAAGGAATCCACCGTGGGTTGAATATGGTGATCATGCTTTTTGTGTGTGTTAAATATGGTTTGGGAGGGCCTATTCATGTTTGTTCACTTTCATGGGGATCCTGTGCTCCTAACCCTAAGAGAATGTGGAGGGAAGACTGTACCCTGTCAGTAGATTGGCCCTCCTGCTCCCTCACGGGAGCAGCCCAATTTTACACCATGGCAGCCCAATTTTTGCTTTGGCTTAACCAGTGTGAGTTAAGATTGGATACTCCAGTCGCTCCCACGAGTTCGTGCCTAGCCATTCTGGTACATTAGAATTTTCATCCAGAAGCCAGTTTTTGAAGGGGAAATTGACTTTGTTCTTTTTTAAAAAGTTGCTGATGGCATTAGAGCCTATTAGAGAGTTTGTTTTAAGATCGACAGTTGTTTTAAGCCCGTGTCTAGAATTTTAAATCACAACTTGCATCCAAAATATCACTGATAGGTACTGTATTTGCTGGTGTATAAGACTCACTTTTTTCCTGAAAAATACTGTTTGAGAATGGGGTGCGTCTTATACACCGATATGTCCTATATGTCGGCAAATAGTATTTGCCAGTGTATAAATGGGGTGTGTGCATTTTATACAAGGGTGCATTTTATACACCAGCAAACATGGTACTTCAAAATGCTATGTATGAATAGGTGGGACTTTACAAAGTGAAGATGAAAAGGCAGACTTGTTGTTAAATAACTGTCTTTGCTAGATCTCACTTAAATAGAATTTGAGAAACTATAACAACAAAGATAGAAAAATGGGAAAGGCTTGTCTAATTTTAACCACTATTGGGCCAGACTTATTGGAAATCAGAGGGATCTTTCTTTCAAACTCTAATAAAAGCCCTGAGTTTGTTTTAAAAGCTGTTTAATCTTCATCGCCTATGTGAGGCAGGCCGTTAACTTAATAAGTGGAGTGTATTTTGTCCCAGAAATCTGTATGTCAGTGTCTGACTACCATAAGAATGTAAGCAATGCAAAACATTCTTCCCTTTGGGTGAGGCTATGCTCTATTCAGTCCAAATTGGGATGATATTTGAAGGAGTGCAAGGCTTTATGATGATACTGTAATACTTAGGGCTGATCTGGCATTTATCCCAATGAGCAAGAAGGATGGTGAGGCATGCGCCCAGCTTTTCAGCCAGTGTTGTTCACTAAAAACTGTGAAAGCATTGGCCATGAACAGATTTACTTCATACTAGGAGCTACGGCAGAAGTCATACTGTTTGCTTCCTGTTGAGCAAGATGGCACTTCTGTCGCTTATGAAGGTGAGTGACTAAACCTGAAAACAGGATGTGAGTGTGCCATGAAAGATATTCTCCCACTAAACATAGCATCACTATCTTTAACATACCTGACTTGAACAGACTGTCCAGGCTAACTGGTTTCCTTGTCTCTTATCTCACCAGGGGCTGAGGCTGGATCTCTGAGAATGGTGTGTATATCCCAGTGGCTGGAGTGGAGACAGCCCATTGTACAGCTGCCCTGCCTTCTGTGAAGGTGCAGCCATGTCTGTGATGATAGCAAGGAAGAAAGTGACACGGAAATGGGAGAAACTGCCAGGAAGGAACACGTTTTGTTGCGATGGGCGTATCATGATGGCCCGACAGAAGGGCATTTTCTACTTGACCCTCTTCCTCATTGTGGGAACTTGTGCCCTCTTCTTTGCTTTTGAGTAAGTCTATATTGGATGAAACTTTTCGTGTGGGAGTTTTTCTAAAGCTTTGGTTGATTGGGTGAGCCACTGTTCACTTTCTAATGAGATGGAATGACTCTTCCTGAAGAATTGTTACAGCTGTTAAAGAGTCTATGGAAATTAGTGCTTGACATAAAGTGCAGTCTTGTCTCATTTGTGAAATCTGTTGTTTTATTCCTTTGCTGGACTTTTTCTAGAAAGTCTGAGCTGAGCTGATGCCTGCTGTTGTGAGGGGGAAGGAAAGTGGTGGCTGATTTGTTGAAATCAATCTTTGAAAGTTTATATGATACTGCACTTATAATTCTTATTTTAATCTTCATCAGTTTATACTTTTGACATTGCCAAATGGCACTGTCGAATTTAATGCTGTGCCAGTTTGCGTCATCCCTTACAAGTTGGTGAGGTGAAGGTGTTAGGCATTAATTATTTGTAAGAGTATTGTTCCTAGCCAGTACGAAATACTGTTTTAAAAGGCAATAGCTATTAGTTTGGTGACAGAGAGGATATGAATTCAGTCCTAGTGGTATGCATGTGCCACTGTAGATCAAGCTTGAACTGTTAAATGAATCCTCTTTCCTGAAAATGAGTCACATTTGAAAAGATGCTCTCACTATGATAGTTTGTAAAGTAGAAAGTGGTATTTAAAAAAAGATGTCACTACAGCTTGTTGTGTGCCAAGCATGCTTACAGCATCCTTTCTGAGAATTTTTTGCTTGCTCCAGAAACGAACCATTCAGTTGCACTTGGGAACACAGCTAGTCTGAAGCTTATGGGTTCCCTTTGCTGAATATCTGGGCTAATGGCTTTATAGCTAGCCATTTATCCAGGACAAATAAAAACTCTTTCCAGGAAGTAATTTTCCATACCTGCTACTGAAGCCAGCCTGTAAGAAATACCCTTATGATTAGTGTGTGTGATGAATACTTGTGTATGAAGTGTAATTGTAAACAACTTTGGGAGCCAATTTTTGAAGAATGCTGATGTGTAAATATGTAAAATCTTCCTGTGAGCTCTATAAGTGTCTCCTTGGTGACTTGTAGACAGTTGAAATTAGAATAGTATTTGTTGACCTGTCCATATTGTTAAAATTTGAAAGGGTGGTAATTTAAACTCCTTGTAGATTTATGCTAAAATGATTTAGAGAGTGCATAGGTAGTGATATTAATAGCTTGATGTCTTAACCTGAACAAAATGCTTATGAAGGCTTCTAATATGCAACAGTAATACAAATGTATTATGTGGTTGACCATGAAGTCTGTCCAGTAGTTGTTCAGTAAATTATTTCAGTGCTGCATACTGTTTCAGCTAATCCTTGATATCAGCAGAGTCAGAAGGCTATTAGCAATCTTAAGTTCTGACTTGTAACCTAACCCTGGCTTCTCTTCTGAGTGGTTTTACTAAAATCACCATTAGAATCTAATTGCTTCTGTGTTTTCCTAGAAATAAGTTCCAGTGTTTCATGACAGCTACCCTAGTATGGATAAAGAGATTACTGTGGAACTATAGTTCGTTTTATGATTCCTTTGTTTGTTATTTCATAAGGCATGCCAAAAGAACCAGAGCACGTACAAAGTGCTGGGAATCAAGAATCCTGAATCTATTCTGTCACAACCTCCGTTTTAGGGTAGAGATATTACATTCCCTTGTTACCTCACATTTGTAATGGACCCCTTTGGGCATTGTAAGTTTGTCATTCATGAGGTTAATTGAGTGGTTACTCTGGTTTCTACAAAGCACCTGTTGCACCATGTTGACACCCTTGTTCCTGCCAGTTCATCTTGCTAGGCCAGTGGTTCTCAACCTGTGGGTCCCCAGATGTTCGTGGACTTCAGCTCCCAGAAGCCCCAGCCACTATGGTCAATGCTCAGGGCTTCTAGGAGCTGAAGTCCACGAACATCTGGGGACCCACAGGTTGAGAACCACTGTGCTAGGCATTCCTTCAGTTGTTGGTGAGATGAGAGAGTTGGACTGGACTGTTTGTATTTTTGATCCTAGGTTGAGTCTCCAAGCCTTTTAGACTGACATTTAACTATGAGTCCTCTTCTAAGGTAGCATGAATAAGAATGTCAGTCTGTGAAGCTCACATACTACCTGTGAAGAAGTGTGGGAATGTTTGAGATATGAGGTAAAATACAGTTTATTATAGCGTTTTTATTCCATCTTTCCTACAAGGAGAACAAGCTGTAAACACAGTGTCTCCCTTTCCCTTATCCTTCCTCCGTATGGCAAGGTAAGGGATGGTTACCTGCAGAAGGTCACTTGATGAACTTGGTGGAATCTGGGTTTCCCATATCCTAGTCCAGTGGTTCTCAACCTGTGGGTCCCCAGATGTTTGTGAACTTCAGCTCCCAGAAGCCCGAGCCACTATGGTCAATGCTCAGGGCTTCTGGGAGCTGAAGTCCAAAAACATCTGGGGACCCACAGGTTGAGAACCACTGTCCTAGTCAGATAGTAACCCAGGGGTGGAAATTGTGTGGCCCTCCAGATGTTGGACTACAACTCCCAGCATTCTTCAGCTTTGACTTTTCTGACCAAGGCTGATGGGAGTTGTAGCACAACATCATCTGCATGGCTGTATGGTACCTATCCTTCCTCTGACTCTTATACCACACCAGTACTCTCTTAAAAGTGTGATGAAGAACCGTACTGTAGTCCAATTTTTGGTCAGAAGTGATAGCTACCAGAACTGCCATAATACTTCATAGCCAGCTGTCCCTAGATTGGCAATGTGTTGTTGTATGTCTTGAAGTCATTTCCAACTTATGGCAACCCTTGAGAGCTAGCATGGTGTAGTGCAGAACTTTCCAAACGTTTCATGTTGGTGACTCACTTTTTAAACATGCATCGTGTTGTGACACATTAATTCAGTAAGTAATACAATAAGTGGAGGCAGCCCCTCCTCCCGAGCCTGGCTCGCCACTGCTGCTGCCCTCGCCAGGGTCTTCTTTGGTTCAGGGCAGTGGCAGTGGAAGAGGTAGCCGTTCCACCAGGACCTGGCCCACCACCACCACCCTTGCCGGGATCTTCCTCAGCTCAAGGTGGCAGTGGCAGTGGGAGAGGCAGCCCCTTCACCCAGGTCTGGCCTGCCGCAGTGGTGAGAGAGGCAGCCCCTCCACCTGTTGCATTTGCATCACACATCTACACATTGCAGCTGACACACTAATGTGTCTCAACAAACAGTTTGGAAAGCTCTGGTGTAGTGGTTTGAGCATTGGCCTGTGGACCCTGGAGACCAGGGCTCAGTTCCCTGCTCTGTTGTAGGAAGCCATTGAGCCATCACTCTCAGCCCCAGGGTTGCTGTAAGTCAGAAACAACTTGAAGGTAGCTCACTAAAACAAGAGGAGAGAGTACAACTTGCCACCTTTCACGTATTTATTATTTATTATTTAATATTTCACATCTGTTTAGTAATAGAAGAGACTAGCAGTAGACAGATTATGCACAGTAGGGTATCCTGAAATGGAGAAGAATGTTACAAACGTCTTAAACACAGTAGAGAAATGGGAAAGAGATTGGTATGGACTGTTTTCTCTCTGTCTTTGAGGACTGTCTTTTCTCTCTGTCTCTTTCTTACAACAAACTTCATAGTCTAAGAGTCTTAGAAAAGGAGATTTTAAGATATTCACTTTTGTTCCTTTATTCATTCTTGGTTTAGTCTCAAAAGCTGCACTTATTTTTGTTCAAAGTTTGTTCTCCCCTTGTACCTACATAACATCACTGGTTTCCTATTGCACATCTGAAAGCAAGCTGTGCTGTTGTGTTCACTTGTAGTTTTCTCTTTGGGGAAAGGGGAGCTTGAATGTTGGTGCTCCATAGCTGCTTCTGTGGTGTTTGTCTGAGGCCATGCTGAATAAAATCCTCACAGGCACTTCACACAGTTAGAGTATGAGAGGTGTGAATACGACAGGCTGAAGGAGAAAATCAAAAATTGATGTACATGCAGAGAATAACCTTTAGCAGTGTAGTGTTATTACTGACAGTTGCCTAACATATGAATGAGGGTGGTTTGGCTCATTATGATTATGTTGCCTACTTGTGGCTGAATGAAAACAAAAAGTTTTAAAATGCCCAAATACACAAGTTACACTCATGTTTTTTAGTGGAGGTCTGAGGAAAAGGTCTGGAATGTTCAGTGCCTGGATTTCACTTCAAAAAAAGACCACAACTGCCACAGTAGATCTGTGGAAATCTTTACCTAATTTGTTTAGGTTGTTACCTGAGAGTCCTTTTGGGTAGAGCGGTGTCTATTGCATGTTCTTCTGTCTTAGCAATATTTTTATTTGCCTGTTAGACTTGGGTTAGGAGCTTGTCTTAATGATGTATGGAAGAAGCTTGGGTAGCTTATAATCAAGTATTGTACAGTAAAAGTCGCCTTCTTGAAGACCAGGAATTTGGGGGTGTACAGTGAAATACCAGATTTTTTACAACATTTGTACACCATGTCAAAGCTTGACAATCTTTAGATAGCTTACTCTAAGTAAGCATACATTTACCTATAAAGTAAAATGTGAAAGTAGAAGTGACGTAAGAAATAAAACTTATTTGACGTTGTAGTAATTGTGGAATTCAAGTCATGATGAATACAGGCAACTTGGACATATCTTACAGATATGTCCTTACAGATATATCTTACAGATGTGTGTCTTCTTTTGCTTGATGTGACACATCATGAGTTTTTCTCCACCTGCATTTTTCTTCAGCTCAGGTGTATGTCAAAGAGTAGTGTGGACATTATTTGGGAAAATAAAGTGCATGGGAGGAATTGAAGCTAGAGAGCAATTAAGACTTTTAACAAAAGTACCAGCCATACCAGCCAGATGATTATATTTCTGTTTGGCATGGTCTCTTCGGTTTGCTATCTGTAACTGTTGTCACTTGACAGCTTGACTTTGCCCTGGGCAAGGTGCAGTCATGTTGCATATCATTCACTTTGGGACCATCTGTACTTCTTTCCTTATTCATTTAGGCAAATGTGGCTCTTAAATGGCTGATGTAGTGAGTTAAAAGTTTGGATAAACAGCCTTTCTTGGTGCGTATTTGCAAAACTAATATTTGCAAAAGCTAATAGGAGATGTGCATTCAATTTAATCTTAGTATTTTCAAGGTCATTTTGGCCAAATACCTCTAGTAAGCAGACCCATGGTTATCTGTATTCTGGCCTTATGTCTAATCTGCCACTGATTACCTGCAGCAGCTCTTTGTCCCACCTACTTAAAGGTAAGACTAGGAACCTGAACTGTGCTGTCTTTTTCTTTTCTAGCTTGGGAGCTATAGTTAAGGATCTGTTTAGCTGCTTGCTTACTTTTCTTGCTTGAAATTGCTACTGGTCCTTTCAGACAGAAATGGGAGCTAGGAGCGCTGCAGGAGTAACTAGCATGGCTCTGTTCTGCATTTCTGAGTGAAAAACAGAAATGCTGGCCTGCTCCTACCTCTGGGTTATTAGACAGTAGTGTATAACAGCTGGGACATGTTGCAGCAAAGGCAAGTGTATTATCATACCCAACATTATTTTTTACAAGGTTGTGTTAGTAAGTGACTTGCTATTTCCTACCCAGTGAGCATTACTTCAGAGCTGAATTGCATTGTATTCTGAATGCTTCCAGAAATGTATTGTGCTCTATTGCTAATAGGATATGAACGTGTCTAGAAGTAGATGCTTCCAAGGTGTGTGCTCAGTCTGCAGTTTGTTAGTAACCCTTTCAGCCTTGACAGTTGAACTTGTTTGTTGCTTTCACTGGTGCTGACTTGCTGGATGGTGTTTGTAGTTTTCGGGGGAGTCCTGGAATATGCTTGAATGATTCCTGTTAGCAAGGCTTGATAGTGAGGATCTGATATGACAGCTTGATATGGTAGGGTAAATATCAGAGTGAAAGCCAGTGGCAGCATTGTGGCATATCTGTCACTGATAGGTCATGACTTTGGTCAATTGGCTTCTGATATTTTTTTTACTTTGAGGTCAGAGCTATTTCACTAGAAGGAATATATATGTTTAGAAGGTACTTAAACAGTTTTGGAAATGCATGGATTTTCTAACAAAAGTACATTTAAAAGGCTTTTTCTGCACTTTTTAGGGAAAAAAAGGATATTCCTGCCTGTGAAAAGATCAACTCACAAGTATAGTCAACTGGATTTCAAAACTGGCAATATATTAAAAACAATTTTGCCACAGTACCAAGTGTTTGCAAATGAGACACATGCTGAAGGAAGAAGGGTGGGATTTAGACAAAATAAAGAGCCTGAGTACCCTAAAGGCAGCAGATCCTGTCTGCTCTTAGAAGCTAAGCTGGGTCAGGATAGGAGACTGCCAACAAATACCAGATGCTGTAGGCTGTATTTTAGAGGAAGGAACAGACAAAACCACCTCTGAGTGTTCCTTGCCTACCAAAACCCTGTGAAATTCATCGTGTTGCCAAAAATTGAAGGCGCATATGCATGCACATATGCGTACCCACAGGCACACACAGGCAAAATAGCATATTTGTCAGCATATAAGATGCGCTTTTTCCCCTGAAAAATAATATGTCAAAAATGGGGTGCGTCTTGCACGCCGGTGCGTCTTACACGCCAGCAAATACACCCCCTCCCTTTCATTCTTAGTGCTGAGGCAAAATGCATAGGAAAAGGAGGGGGAACTCTAGGGGGCCAAAGGAGTGCTCCCATGAGGCTTCCCCCCTTCCCTTCCATTTTGCCTTGGTGTGAACTCTCCATGCTGGGGCAAAATGCATTGGAAAGTGAGGGAGGAGCTCAGGAGAGGGAAAGGAACCCTCACGCAAGGCTTCCTCCACCCCACTTTCCCTGCTGTTTTACATGGGAATGGAAAGAAGGTAGCTCCGGAGAGGGGAAAAGAAAGTTCACACAGCTTTCTTTTTTGCTGCTTTGGAGCTAGTTCCTTTCATTTCCCATGCAAAATGGAAGAGAAAGGGGGGTGGGGAAAAGCTCCTAGGAGCTTTCTTTCCCCCCTCTGGTGCTCCCTCTTTCCCTTCCCCTGCAAAATGGAAAAGAAGGGGGAGGGTAGGGGAAGCCATGCTATTTCCCCCCAAAAATAACATTTAAAAATAGGGTGCATCTTGTGTGCTGGCAAATACAGCAAGTGTGAGCAAAATCCCAGGAAATGGTTGGGAACAGCTGTGAATAGGTGACAGAAAAGGATAGATCTGTTCTTAAACTGGTCTACCCCCTGACAGTTTTGCAAATCAAAGGGGTACCAAGTTGCCTACTAGATTATTATGCTGGAATGTGAAGAAGGAACACAGACAGCACAAATGCTTTGTTCTGAAGCCTGCTTAAAACAGTAATCATGTATGAAAACACTGTAAAAAAGTAATATTATTAAAAAACTGCTGTTTGATGCTAGTATGTCTTGGGCCAGATTAACATGTTGCAACATAAATGTTAATCATAGCCTCATTCAAAGGCCAGAATGCTACTCAGACAGCTTTATAAATTTTGTCCAGTTATAAGCTTGCACTAGAAGTTCAGTGTTTTCAAGTTCTTACCAACAAATGTTAGGACTGAGAATAGTTTTTAAAAGTAATTGGCATTAAACTATCTTTAAAAAGCAAAATTTTTTTGTAATGCAAAACTTCGTAGCAAATAATTTTTTCACTCTTGTAGTGGAACTTTGAGCCCCATTACATTGGGTTTGTGCAAGTGTTATTCTTTTGGTGCATTAGCTTAAAGCAATGATCTTTAATCTCTCCTGAACCCTGACTTGGCACACAATAGATTTTTGCATCTAATTGCCCTCCCTGTGGTCTTCTCTCTTGCTGTAGGTGTCGCTACCTGGCTGTCCATCTGTCTCCGGCGATCCCTGTCTTTGCAGTCATCCTGTTCCTGTTTGCAATGGCTACACTTTTGCGGACAAGTTTCAGTGATCCAGGGGTGATTCCACGAGCCCTGCCTGATGAGGCAGCTTTTATTGAAATGGAGATAGGTAAGTGAGTGTGGCTTCCTCAGGCTTTGCAAAGATACAGCTAGCCAGCTGAGCCCATGACTACGGCATGGTTTCCCCATTGGATGACAGAGTGAATGTGGGTGGATGGATGGGCATAACTTGCTGAAAGCCCCATAGGATCATGTGGCTTTCTTTTTCAGAAGCATCAAATGGAATGGTGCCTCCTGGCCAGCGGCCACCCCCACGCATCAAGAACTTCCAGATCAATAACCAGATAGTGAAGCTGAAGTACTGCTACACTTGCAAGATCTTCCGTCCGCCCCGTGCCTCACATTGCAGTATTTGTGACAACTGTGTGGGTAAGTGATGGAGCTGAGTCCAGAGCCCTGTATGTTTGTGACTGAAAAGGAATTTAATATGGAGGTTTTTCTGTAGGTAGCATGGGAAGCCATGAGCATTCTGTAATACAAGCACAGCAAGGTCCTAGGTGATGAGTTGCTGAACTCTAGTAGTCAGAGGAGATAAGCAACTGGAAGATAGTAAATACCTAGTGAAGTGAGTTTCACTGGGCATTTTTCCCATTTCTTAGGCCCTGTCTTCACCCATACAAAATGGGGATTGTTTTTTATGAAGTGAAAAACATAATTCTCAATTCTGAACTTTTGTGCCAAAGAGTCAGATAGTGTTAGCGTGCTGTGATTGGGATTTCTCCCACAACATCATTGATATAATTCTTCCTGAGAATGGCTTTATTCATGATCATTACTGATTAAAATGGCATTGTCCTACACTTATCCTCCTCCCATAACAACATGGTAACATAACTAATTATCTTATCTATTAAAAAAAAACTTTAAAAATACATATATGAAGCCAACCATGTGACAACTTGTACTGTGATGGAGGGACACTTCCTCCCCGCGCAATAAGGCCAGATTCTACCATGTAGGCATTGAAGAGTAATGTTACTTCTGCCCAACTCTTCCACCTCAACAGTTGGTGTATGAATCTGTTTCCTAGCTAGTGTAGAACAGAGATTTATGATGCATGACTGGTGCGTAAATGGCGTTTGTATACTCATGTTGACTTCTTGCTGAAAAATTTATAATCAGCACAGAAGGGGATAGCTGATGTACTTGTCTGATTCTTGCAGAGCGGTTTGATCATCATTGCCCCTGGGTGGGGAACTGCGTGGGGAAGAGGAACTACCGTTACTTCTACCTCTTCATCCTTTCCTTGTCTCTTCTCACCATCTACATCTTTTCCTTTAACATTGTCTACGTTGCCCTGAGTGAGTCCATGTTGGGTGAGAGGGTTTGTGTTGTTGGGGATGGGTTGAACGTCTGGGAAGGGGTGGTATGCTGAGAAACAACTCTTGACCTTCCTAGTTTGGTTGATAACTAGTCAACTAATTACTTTTTTCATTTCATGCAGAGTCCTTGAAGATTGGTTTTTTGAATACTCTAAAAGAAACTCCAGGGACATATCCTTTCTGTTTCCATCACAGCTACCTCTAACCTGCCTTTTGCAGGCGAGGAATGCAATAGCAGGAATGGGAGAGATCTTTCTAAGCAGGGTAAAATACCTGCACTGGGGTTAAAAACTAAACAGTATATAGTGCCATTCATGATCCTTAATGCAGCTGCTCACAGCTCTGGAGGTTTTGATCTGCTTCTTCACGCTTTGGTCTGTGGTGGGTTTAACTGGCTTCCACACTTTCTTGGTGGCACTGAACCAGACAACTAATGAAGATGTGAGTGTTTATACATCTTTTCTGGGTTGTAGTGTGACACACACATCCAAGTCACATGGGGATACTGCGTAGGAATTCCCATGGAAGTATGGGCTTCTGCCGTGCTTCTGTGTTCAGGAGAGGTTGACTTTCACTTGGGATGGGTTTAAATTAAATCTTTTCAGTTAAACTTTTTTTTAAACCTCATAGATTCTTTTTTTAAAAAGTCCTTTCTTCGTGCTCTGAAGAAATTTGGGATGAGGAGCTGGTGTTGTCTCAGGACTGTGTGTGTTACCATGTGGTGGAAGGCTTTCTTCTCCCACTTCCAAGAGGATCTTCTAGCCATTGCCATGGCAATTGCTACACTTTGTCAAATAAAAGTTATGAGACAAAATAAAGTTCAGCCTGTCATATGCTCATCTAGCAATAACTTTTGTTAACTTGTTGGGAATAGAGGTTTTAGCTGGTGTACCAGGCTCCATCAAAGCAAAGCTGTTCTTTGAGTAAGGAATTCTAGATGGACCAAAGTAATTAGGAAAGCAGCAGATGCCCAACTGCAAATGAAAGTGTGACAAGCAAAACTAATATAACTTAAGAAGTGGCTTTTGTTGTATGTGTTAGCAAGGAGGTCATAGCTGACACTGGCTCAGGATTGTTTATGAATTCCTCTTATGTCTGTTTCTCTTCTTTTCAGATCAAGGGTTCCTGGACTGGAAAAAACCGTGTGCAGAATCCCTATAGCCATGGCAACATTGTGAAGAACTGCTGCGAGGTTCTTTGTGGACCTCTGCCTCCCAGGTAATACTTGGATGGAGGATTCCATCATCTGCATTTAAGAAATGAAAGCCTGAAGATATGTTTGGCATTTTCTGGGGTGGATTAACTACTGTCTCAGACAAGTGTCTCCATCATATTATTTCTTTCCACTCCAGATCCTGCTTCTCTGTAGGTAAGGTCGCAAGGAGAAGGCAGTGTCACAAGCACAACCACTTTTCTTGGCTTCCCCTGGGTAGCATTTCACAGTGGGTAGAGGAAAAGTTTCTTCATTTCCTTTGACTTGCTTCCTGCTTCCTCCCTTATAGTGTGTTGGACAGACGAGGCATCTTGCCACAGGACAGTGCTGTCCAAGACAGTGGTGCTGGGCTGGACTGTACAACACAAGATAGGAGCCCAGAAGCTAGTGCCCAGGAAGCCAGTGGTGCCTCAGAGGATGGCAGTGCCCTCCCAGAGCAGAGTTTGGTAAGTGTGATAAAAGCTGACTTGTTCAGAATATAGTTGGCATGTATTTTTTGCCTATCCCTGCCAAGGCTTGGCAGTAGCTCTGTCTTCTGATGGTCAGGAGAAGTGCTTGGAGGTTTGTCGGGGAATAATCTCTACATAGCCACATGTAACACCCCAACAAAATTGGAACTGAGGTTTTCTTTAAAGGAACATTTCTGATAGGATTCTGCTGTGACTCATCTTTTTTCTTTTGCTTGCCAGCTCTCTGTGCCAACATGCAACGTGCCACAGGAAATGGCGCAGCCACCTGCTGCTGCTGAACCGTCTGTTCCGCCCTTGAATAATGAGCAGATAACACATTAGCCTCTGAAATGGACACAAACTCTGCCTTTGTTTGGCTTACTCCTTGTGAAGTTGCAGAGCAGACAAGGTGGGAACAGCTGGCTGGACAATGACCTTGTGGTTCCCTTTGGCTGTTTGTTTACCAGTGGTTGTGGCCAGTGTCTACAAGCTGAGGGATGCCAGCACTCCCTTTCTTATTGATGCTGAGCACTTGTTGGGCTGTCAAAGGAACTCTTCTTTGAGAGGCAATTGTTGCTGGATGAATCAGGCCCTCTTCACGTGTCTTTCATCTCTAATATTATTGAGTGCCTCTCCAGTCACAGTTCAGACATCACTCAAGCATGGAATCTGCGGGGAAGAAGATGGAGCTGACGGCAATGTTCTGTGCCGCCTTTCTGCCTTTGACTACAGTATTCTGTTGGGTTGAACTTGGCTGCCAGTGGGGCCAAGTTTCTAAAGGGAGTTATAGCCAACCACATTTTTGTCAAACAGTGCCATGTGGTCCCAAATCAGAGCCCCAAGTGATCCCAAATTATAAAATGAGCAGTCAGGGGAGCTCCAGATCCTATATGGCTCCAGGCACTGTTCTTCTAAGGTATTGGAACACTATGGTGAGGTATCACTTTGCTCTCTCTTCCTCCTCCACTCCCCCAGTTAGTAAGCCTTTCTGAGCATCACTCAGTTCTTGCTTCCTGCTTCCCTCCATCTTTTTGCAGCCTTAGTTGCTTGAATTGGGTATAGTAAGGTGCGCCTCCCCTTCTTGACCAGTACTTCAGTATTCTGAGCAGTGGATCATAAGAGTGACAGGAACAGATCTGATCATGTTTGTCTTGAAAGGAGATCCCTACACAAGCATAAGAAATTTGCACTGACTCTGTGACGTCTTTGAGGCCCTTCAATACTGCTCTGCCCTGAGCTCAGGTGACTTAGTTGCAAGTGGTGCTTTTGGTAGTCTCTGACTAAATGGTAACTGGTTTGTCTAGTCAGTCTTGTGTTTTCCAGTTCGTTCCCTCTGTAGAGACTGAGAGGATGCTGTCAGAAATAGGGTTGACAGGAAAGATTGCTGGTCTTCTGAACCATTTCAGGCAAATTCATTCATAGGCCAGTGGCGTGTGAGCAGAAATCAACACCATATGATTTCATTGTAAATGTGCCAGTCCAACTGAAGGTGGGAAATATATTTTTTAATGCTCCCTTATAAAAACACGCCTCCCTTGCATATGACAAACAGATGTGTGTGGGAGAAAACCAGCTGGAACCATTCTTCCTGAAATGCTCTCTTCATGCAGGGATCTTGGCGGGAGGGCAGTAAAAAAGGAACTGTGTCATTCTACAACTGACTTGGATATCTCCCAAATGCAGAGGGCATTGGGGAGGAGAGCAGAGAATTGCTGATTTTTCTATACTTGCCTCCAAGGTTTACCTTTTTTTTAACATCAGGTAATCTGTGAAAAAAGTAGGGTTTTTACTTCCCACCACCTTGACAAGATTCGGGTCTGCTAAATCTCTCTGTCCTGACCTGCCTTGCATAGCCAGCTCTCCCTGGGCTAGCAAGACTCTAGAACATTCTGGCAAGGTTCTCACTGTGTTTCTGGACAGCAAAAAGCTTTAGCTGAGTTCTTTCTGTAAAGAGGTAGTATCAAAGGGTTTCCAGATTGTCCCTTCATTGACAGAGGAATGATTCCTTCCTCTTTTAATTTAGTATGTGTGGCTTCCTTCTTCTTGCTGCACAACAGTGAGAGGCAGGAAGTAGCAGGTGCATGTCCAGTACTCCCTGCCACCCCCACCATCCTGCCTGAAGCAAGGCCTGAGACTACCACCACTCTTGTTACTACTGACCAAATCTCAGTAGTGTTGCAGCAGTCCTGTTTGGGATATATTTTCTAATGTGCTGTGTCAAATAGTTCTGAGGAGCAGGAGGATCCCGAGGTTTCAGTATGCTCCTCTGATCTCAGCAATGAAGACATTGGAATTTGTTTGGAGAATGTTGTGTGTGTGTGTGTGTGTGTGTGTCTGTGTTGCCTTGGCACCAGCGTGCCTCTGCTGCTCGGTGTTGACTTTGTACCACGATTTGACTTGGCTCTCCTGCCTCCAGGTGTGGTTCAGTATTTACTTTAACTGCCTCTCTCGTAATAAAAGGCAGCCTGACTATGTAAAGTGTAGATTTTCCAGAACACTTCCCTTTTGATCCAAACAGAAATCAAACTGTGGGCCATTGACTGTTCACATTTGACAAAATAGGAGATTAGGTGCTGTTTTGAGCGCTGAGCTATGTGAATGAGTAATGAAGTACTCCAAATGATCTGTAAATAAGTGTTAGCATCACACAGTAAAATGTCTGCTGCTGTGTAGATTTTTGCAAGACCTAGACTAATCCACACTATAGGTTAATCCTATAGTGTGGAGGTCATCACAGGTGGACAGATCAGGAGAGACTAATTAGGCAGGACTGCTTAGAGCAATCTATCCCTGGAGATGGGAGAGAAGACTTCCCAGACAGACCACACGCCCCTGCCAAAAAAAGCACACATTTCAGATCTGAGAACTTCCGAAATGCCTGGCTCTCAGAAGTTGTGACTTTGAAAATTGCCTTCACTATAGCAGGAGAGCTTGAGCTGCCCCATGGGTGGTGGCAGTAGAAGTTTTTACCACTGTTTCTTCCCCCCAAAAGTGTGTAATCTCAGCCACAAGATAAAAGGTGGGTCTGTCCTGTGGGGATAAATGTGGTTTATTGGGAGTTCTCTGTTGGAGACTAATGTGCCCATGTCCTTGATTTCTTTTTGCCAGATAAAGCATGACATCCCCAGCCAGCAAAGGTTTAGGTGTAGACCTTCTGATCAACTTCATACTTGCAACTCAACTAGCTTAGGATTTCACCTACCTGTGGGTGACCAGGATGTTATCCTAGCACTTCACATGATAGCCATTCTTAAAAAGATACGTTTGCATACACCTCAGGAGGAGGGAGGGAGCCCAGTCTCCATTCTCTTTCCCCTACAAGAGGAGTCACCTCGGCTTTTTAGTTAGCGTCTCCTGCTCTTTTTTCCACTGGACTGAGGTTAGTCTTTTCATTCTACCTTAACTGAAGTGTTGTTTTGACCCAGGAAGAGCTGGGCATTACCAGGACAACTACAGTCATTCTTGACTCAAATGCCTATTCAGGAGGTCTGTGTAAATGCAGTAAAACTTAACCTCCTATGAAAGCTCTAGCAATCTTATTTATCCAGCACTTCTCCTCCAGGAATAGTAAGACTGGAGTAGTGCTCTCACTCGGTCCAAAGTGGAAGGTCATGCAGTGCTGCCATACCTTCTGACTTGGAGGCAGGCATACCTGGAACAACAGCGTGCATTTACCAACTAGTGGCTGGGATGCAGAGCGGGGTAGCTTATCTCAGCAGGAGTCAGCCAGAGAGAGAGCCTGTAGCCCTTCCTCCAGTTTAGAATCTTCCCGCCCACTGTCCAATGTCTCTGTTCCTTCAAAACAGCCAGAATCCCGTGGAATGTCCCCTTTTGACTCTCCAGGGGCCAGCTGAGCCTCCGTGCATCCTCCGTCATCTTCAGCCTCACTGCTTGCTGGAGAGAGAGAAAGTAGCTGTTATAGGAAAGTCTTACTGCTACAGGCCCCATACTGGGAGGGAGGGGGCAATCTCATGATACAGAGCACTGCTTGTCTTGCTACAGCAAGAGGAATGAGCTATATCTTCTCTGACCAAGGGGCAATCTGCTTATCATGTCTGCTGTGGAACCTAGCAGAGGCAGCACTTTTTCAGGGTTTTCCCACTTGCAGTGTAGAGGGAGAATATTAAAAAATTGGAATCTAGCAAATGTAGGCCTGATTAGTAATTTGAAAGGAGACTGCCAAGGGCTAGCAGATGCTGTAGGTTATATTTCAGAGAAAGTCAATAGCAAACTGTCTCTAAGTTTTCCTCCCCTACAGAAACCCTTTGGAGAGTCATGAAGTCACCGGAAGCTGACAGGTGACTTGATGGTGCATGTGCACACACACACATCTCTGAGCTTAGATCAGATTACATGTCTAGCCCAGCATTTGTCACCCTAACTCACAGGAGCTCCAACAGTCTCTCTCATTGTCTGATGCTTTCTTAGGACTTCTCCAGATCCATCTAATGTGTTGGGAGGCTGTGATATTTTTTGCTATATTCCTTGAGTTTTCAGAAATATCAAAACCATTTCTGTTGTCCTGGGCTATTTTCTGGCAGTTCCCAGGACCAGTGGCGACATTTTATTGTCACCTAGTTTTTTTTATTCCAAGACATGTTGGAACAAAGTTCAGATTCCAAGGCATTTTGCTCCTTTTAAGTTTTTTTTTTTTTGTGGGTTTATACTGCATCAGTGGGACAGTGAAATGGCACAATTGCAATATGGCACTGTAACTGATTTTTTTTTAAATCATGAGAAAATTTGCCCTTCAAACTTAGTAACCTGCACTCTTTTTTTTTTGTTTTTAAAATATTTGGAAGAGTCCTTGTGCAGGTCCAGAAAATTGCTACAAACACCCCCTAAAAAGAATGAAATGAGTGTATGCAGAGGCGACAACAATCGGGAAAGGCCAGGGAGCTACATTGTGAGAAGTCATGTTACTTTAAATCAATCTGGAAGAGTTCTTAATAGAAATGGCAAGGATTCAACCTAGTCCTCTTGTACATCCCAAGCAAGTATTCTACTATTGAGCGAGGGAGAAGAAGCAAGCTTGGTATTTTTGAAGTGCTTACTGTCATAATCGAGCAGTAGATTTGCTGCTGTAAGCAGTTTGGCACGGTGCTGTGGATCAGTGATATTCAGTTCATTCAGGTGTGTCTCTTGGAGCTCCTTGAAGTCCTCCAGAGTCTGATAGCCATTCAGTAGCAATGTAGAGGCATGTTCCTGAGATCGGATGAGGGAGAGAAATAAGAGATGGTTTAAGGTGCTGATCAGAGCTGATTAGGCAGACCTATCTGCCCTGGGATAGGATGGGAGAGTTCATGTGCTACTGCTGTGCCAGTAGCTAGTGAATGTGAAATTATTTACCCCCATCACCAATTTCAGCTCCATCTTCAAGAGTAGGGATACTGAAGCAGCAACTGCTCCCCTTACCATTGATCTAGTAATGCAGTTAATGGGAATTAGAATTCAAAAGGGGCCTGTTTACCCATCCCTGCTATAGTGAAATGGTGGGGTGTGTGTAATTGTTGTTAGTGGTAAGATTGGATGTTTTTCACTACAGTGGATAATCTACTGTATAGTCCCATGTTCTGTTAAGGAAGCCCAACAGGGAATGCAGCAAAGAACAGAGTTGTGTGGCTCCTTAAAGACTAACAAATTTATTATGCCATAAGCCATGCTAATGTCACTATGTTTGTTATTATAAGGAAGGAACTGGCAAAAGCACCTCCGGGTATTTCTTGCCTAAGAACACCCTGTTGTCATAAATAGACAACTGGCTTGAAGGCACATGCACACACATCTACTGCTGTGAATTGTCACAATGCTTAAGTTGCATATGTTTTAAGCCTGAACACAATGATGAGCACAGTTTGGCAGCATGTAGCCCGCAGGCTTGCTCTAGTCCCTCCCCTCCAAATTTCTGCAACTTTGTGAGAAAAAAAAAAACCCTCAAAAGTAAACTGTTGTTTCTGGCAGCCTGCATTAGTGGCAACTTGTATTAAAACACACCCCAACATCTTGACAGAAAAATCTGGAAGTTGTTTCCAGTTTTGTTTTCAGCTGAAAATGGGGTGCTGTGACCCACTGTGGAGTGAATATTGGCTCCTATACCTGCCACAGTTGCCTACCTTTGCTTTAATTGATTTGTCTATGACTGAGCTTTTTGCTTACTGCTTTGTCTCTTTCTATGCCCATGTGAGATAGTATACATGCACTTTTGACAATGAGGAAAATATTTCATGCATGTGCTGAAGTGGCCTGTAGTATATGAAAGCTTATGCTGTAATACCCTTGTTAGTCTTTTAAGGTGACATGAACTTCTTTCTTCTGGGAAGGAGAAGAGGTCCACTTTCTGCTGTGGAAATAATTGAAGCATGCTTTTGTGCTTTAATGCTGTTTGTCTGAAGGAGCAGCTTCAGGAAGGTTTTACCCCTTAATTAATTAGGGCACAACAGTACGCTGCTGCTTTTTGCTGTGTCTGAAAGTTAAACTTGCACCTCTTCTCCCTCCGCAATAATGTTAGAAGCTCTAAATAGCTCTCAGCCTTGCGGAGCCAGGAAAATTAGCAAATCTCATGGGAAGCACTGGAAGAGAGCAGACTGCCTTATCCAGAATAAAACTACTCTTCTGTCTTGTTTAGTATTGTCTGTGGGCTGATGCCTTCCAGCTGTAGGTGAACTTGACTATAATACTCTTCTCATTGGCAGACTGGCTAGAGTAGATGGGAATTTGAGTCCAACAATTTCTAGAGGCCCACAGGTCACCAGCAGTTCACTGGCCAGTAGTGATGCTCCAGAGTTTGATACTGGAGAGCCTTCCTAGCATTTGCAGGGGATCCCAAGGATAGAAATGTAGACTTTCTGTATTAAAACCATGCTGCCAAACTACACACACTTCCTTGCAACAGCACTGCTGTTTGTTTTGCATGTCTGTATTTGGGGCCTCAGCCAGCAAGGAAATCTCACCTCAAGATTGATGCGCTCGAGCAGTTCGTGCAGAGTCTTGGGTTTGGGTCTCTTGCTCCTGCTGCGTGAACAGCTCTTTGCAGCTGGTGCCAGCTCTTCTGGGATGACATCCACATAGATGAACTTAAAGGAGCCCACTTTGTTGTTCAAAAGACCAGTCCAGGTGCCCACAGGGGGCTTTGCAATGATGTTGATTATGTCCCCTTTCTAGGCCAGATGCAAAAAGATTACATTTTTATGTGGTGTCCCTTTCAGCTGTTTGGCCTGTTAATAAAACACAACTTGAATACTTGGTCCTGCAGTAATTATAACATGAGTATTGAACTGAGTGAGATTTTGTAGAAGATGGAGGATCAGAGGTCAGAAAAAATACTTATGGGACTACAAGTCCCAGAATGACTCTTAGATTTTCTGATGGAAGAAAAAAGATGGAAAAAGCAATGGATGCACAAACCCCTGTAAAATTAAGTGAGCCAGTCAGGGCATTGCCATGATAAAAGCAACTGAAAAGCCCTTTCAGTTAAGAAGTGATGAGGAATGACATCTGATTTCTGTTTCTTCCCCTTCCTCCCATGGTAGTACGAGTCTAAATTGGGGAGAGAAACCTGTGGTTCTCCAACTACTTTGGAATCCTAGAAGCCCTTGTTTAGATGTTCAGGAGTGAGGGACCCTGGAAGTTACAGATGTAAACCTTTGGATGGCCATGTGTTCCTCCTGCATGGTTGAAATCTTCCTTTAGTAGGCCAGCATGTTTCATGTTCTGATGACGTGAGATTGTCCTCTGAATGCTACAAGGGCCACTGAATATGGATATGAAAAACTCCTTTGCACAGGGCCTAGAGAGATCTCTGCTCTGCAAAGCCTGCTTTCTGTTTTCTGTGCTTTTGGATGAAGCTTAGATTGCGCTGTTTCCTTACTTACAGAAATTTGCAGGGAGCACAGATGTCATCTTCACAGCTCTTGTGTTTTCCCACTCTACTTTCCACCTCCAGTTAAGGAGGGAAAAGCAGAATAAGTACACAATGAATGGTGATGCTAAGGGCCCTCCATCTGCAAGCAGCCTTGGACCAAAGTAGCATCATTACCCACCTGGAGTTTCAGTGAGTCTTTGTCATAAGGGCTGGGGACAAAGTCTGTATGAACTCTGGCTCTTCCACAAAAGGGACCGCTGTATGGTGGAGCGCTGGGCTCGTCTCCTTTCTTGTTGTGGTTACTCTCCATCAGTCTGGAACTGGCTACATCACTCCCTGCTTACATATAATAAATTACATGATTGAAATGTCCCAGTATCATCTTCATCTCATGCAGTTTGACCTGGGGTGGAGAGTACTAACCCCACAAAGTTGATGGACTGCAATACTCAGCTGTTTCAGCCAGCGTTTAGATTTGTAGAGTCAGAGGTGCCAATTCCTGATCTGACCTTGAGATAGTAGAGGGTGCTGACTTCTAGATTCATCACCAAATTGCAGTCATTTATGGATCAAGAAGAACAAAGCTTCCACCTTCCCCACCTTGTAAGCCCAGAAAATTCCCCAGAAGTTCTAAGGGAAATGCACCTTCTTTTGCCTATGTAGTCTGCTGTTGCTCCAAGACCATGGTGAGGAACCTATGGCCCTCCAGATGTTGCAGGGCTCCTTGCCCCCCAACCAGGATGGCCAAGGGGAAGGGAGGATGGGAGCTATAGTCTAGAACATTTGCACAGTCATTGATTCCCCCAAACCTCACTCAATACAAATGTTTGCTCTTAATATGCAGGTCTTGTTTCTGTTGAAGTTCTAACCCTGGGTTGGGGCTATATAGCTTCAGACTGTAGGCTCATTACTGCCCAGTGCTCCCCTAACTATCCTTGTCCTTAGAAGGCTAATGTGTGAAGGAGAACAGCAAAGGATTGGGTGTGTGGAGAAGCATCCTGTGCTGTGAGTTGCTGCCTAGGGTCTGAAGCCTTGTTCCAGATTTAGTAATGCAGCTCCCAGACCACTATAGGCACTGTCATGCTGTCTAGGGGATTCTGGGAGCTGCAGTCCAAAAAGTAATTTCACTGTGCCTCTATGAACCCTTGGCCTTAGATAACCTTCACAGGAGGAGGTGGAGGAGAAAGAGGAAGACCTACGCACCAGTCGGCGACTGAGGGCTGTCAGTCTCTGTTATTTCTGGAAAAACGGGGGCTTCACCCTCAATAGGGCTGTTGACAGGTAAAGACCCAGCATCCTCATTGTCGAGGGCTCCCTGCAATTGGAAAACCTGTTACCTGTAATCGTCCCCTTTGTTCTGCAAGCAAAACAGCAGGCTGCTAGGGTTGCTCTGGCAAGGTTACTTACCCCTGATTCCCTGCAACATGAAACTTTGTTTCTGTTCCCTGATCTCAGTTCTGGAGAAACACCTCTTCTCCAAATAAATTATAGGGAGCTTTGTTTTAAAACATGTAGTATGGCCCGTCATTATGCATTCCAATCTTCACTGACCTTGTGCCCTCTGGATCTGCTGGGCTGTTAACCCTAGCCATTCCCTAGCCACCCTGTTGGTTGGGAATAATAGGTGTTGCTGTCCCTCCCATTCAGAAGGTGACAAAGGCTAGCAGGAGTTCTGGCAAAAGTATTTTCAAGTGGGGTGCCCTTTAATGTGGGTTTTGAACCACAATGTGTTACTGAGCTTTTGCACTTAGAGAATATGCTAAGTGTGTCATGAACAGCCATGACTATCTTGAACAGGAGGGATAGGTGGTGATCCTGGCTGCTCTTAGACTCAGAAGGAAAGCTCCCATAGGTGCTTTCTTGCCAGGGATAAAAGATTGTTTTTGAAAGCATCGTGGGGGAGAGGGATTAGCCTCCCTTTGCATACAGTACTTTGCTGACAAAAGTCAGGATGTCTCCAGTCTCGTTAATTAGAAACATAAGATTTGATACTATGTAGGGTCTTACCAGGCTTGGCTTTATCAGGTCTTTTGGCAAGTATTTAAAGAATCGCTCCTTGCCCTTGTTGTCCCAAGGTTGCAAGTAGGAAATGGCACTGCAGGCTGTGATAGTAATTCTGGCTGTGTTTTGCACCAGATGCTGGCCCAGGGCCTTGCTACAGGGCCTGCATCAGTATCATCGAACGCTTGCCAAGCCAATGCCTTCTGCATGGGCCCCACTGCTATTCCCTTGTTCCCACTCCTTTCCACACCTCTGCTCTGTAAATATTGGTACTTGTTGCCCTCCTAGTAGGCAATGGAAATGGACTGGGGGTGGGGACCACTCAGAAGGGGCATCTTTCCTTACTTTGCCACCTGAAATGAGAAACTGACACAGCCTCCTCCCTCACCTGCTCTGCCAGCGCTCTGGCTGCTGCCTTGCCCGTCTTCCTGTTCATAGTACGAGAGATGGCAGCTCTCCATTTTTTGCCCAGCTTCAAGGTAC
The DNA here is from genome assembly GCA_948472985.1 of Iguana delicatissima. Taxonomy (NCBI): domain Eukaryota; kingdom Metazoa; phylum Chordata; class Lepidosauria; order Squamata; family Iguanidae; genus Iguana; species Iguana delicatissima. Next base: position 107,424 of record CAOKZL010001995.1, read on the forward strand.
TGCTTCGGCCTGAGTCGTCCGGGCTTGGCAGTGAATTTGCTTGGCTGCCTTCAGGGACCTGCACAAAGAGGCAATGAGTTTGAGCCATCTGGAGAGGAGAAGTGGGTGCTCCCTGTTTGAAGCGTGGGTTCTGGTATATCAAGCTAGTGGTAGTTTCAGATGATGGTGCTCTTTTCCTAGCTTGGAGCCTTCCATAACTACCCGGGATCAGATGGGCAGGGCTGCCTTTTCAACAAACTGTGCCATGGCAGGAAGGTTGGGCCAGACTATGTGCCGCAGGGCAGACAGTTATGTAGAGCAGCAGTAGTGTCCTTTTAAATTTTGAACTGCAAGCTCTCACAGCCACACCTTGTAGTAGAGTCTCAAAATGCAGGCAGCTGTTTGGTTTCTCTCTCTCTAGTTCTCATCCCTCTAGTCACACACTCACATATGCAGACACAGGGCTGGGCAGTGAGTTCTGTTCGAGGAACTCCTGCATAATGTGAATGCTTGTGTCCCATTCTTTTCAATGGATGCACCATGTACATAGATGTGGCAGTGTGTGCATGTGCAAGTGACTACCATTTTAAATATAGGGATGCAATGCTTTGTGTGAGATGGAGATGGTGTGTACAGAGGTTGCGGTACAGGAAAATGCACTGTGTGTGTATGTGTGTGTGTAGAGAGAGAATGAGAGAGACTGTTCACAGCCAGTGTGAGGATTGCAACTGTATTGTAGGAAAAGGGAATCCCAAGTGGGGTAGCAAGTGACATCATGATCATCCTTGCTAATAAAGTACAGGGCCTTTGACCCTGCAAACCCTGGTTCCACTACAGAGAATCATTGTTGGGACTCCTGGACTGCAGGGTGTTCTGAAGAGATGGAGGGATTGTGGAATCAGCTGTCATCCTTTGGCTCCAGCAAACAGATTAAAGAATGGACATGGATGGGAAAAACAAGATGCCAACAATCTGACCGTGTAGCTGACATAATGGAGCAGTAGGGTGGAGTCCAAGGTCAGTAAGAAGTGGATTGGACCCAGGGTGGGGTGTTCAAGCGACCACATCTGGGCAGAGCTGAAAGCTCAAAGACCATGGCCTAGGCTTAACTCTTCCTCCCAAGTGGAGCCAGACCCACTGATACAATAAAATTCATTACATATTGGCTTACCATTCTGTTGATTCAATTTGTCCCCTCTATTTGGAAATAACCAGTAGGATTTAGGCCACACTCACCTCCTCTTCCAGGCTGAACTCCTTTTCGCTGGTCAGAGGGGAACTTGGTTTGGACTTAGCAAAGTCCTTGAAGCTGCTGGAGCGCTGCAGTGACAACTGATGGGAGAAGGAAAAGATCAGTATGGGTTCCAAGGTGATACAAATGGCAGAAAGACATAATGGGGACTGAGACCTGGGAGCCTTGCAAGGGCACCATAGCCTTCATCCTCACAGCAGAAAGGATGGAATGGAGAATGGTGGAACTTTTTGCTATGAAGTATTGGTGTTGCAACTGCTGTTGGGTAGCACCAAGAGCAGAGTTTGTAGCACTGCATCTCTCCTTTTCTTCCCCATCCCTCTTCTGCATTTTCTTGCACACAGCAGAAGAGGGAGTGATTCCCAGTGGGGTAATCTGGAAAAGAAAAGTGGGCCTACAGTATCCAGATTCAGATGATGTTGAGGGCCATAGGCTCCCCTTCTAGCTACATTAGAACTGTAACCAAGTCTAAGTATGTGTAGCAAACCATTCCAAATTCTGTCATTATTTAGTCCTGTTTCCTCCTTCCTTCCATGCATCTGCTACATAAACTGTGTGCACTGTAAAGTCTTCGGAGCAGGGATCTGCCCTCTTGTAAAGACTATGCACATTGATGACATTAGATAGAGAACAATAATAATAAAGAGGTAGATCTTTACAGATAGAGTGATTTAGGGGTGACAAATGGGAATTTGTATCAAAGAAGGAAGTAAGGAAGCATGAACTGTTCTGCAGAAGGGGAAAAGCTCCTTCGTAACATTCCTCATGAGGCCAAGCTCTGTGTGACCTGTCTCAGATCAGCACAGCATCACTCTAACAAAGGCTGTTCAATCACCATTTTGCTTTTATCTAGGCTCAAGCTCCATTAGAGAGGTAGCACAGCACAAATTTCTGCTGATGAAGTTACAATGAGGATGTTCTGCAACAGCTCTTAAAGAGGATCACATCTCTGTGCAACTGATCAGATATCTGTACCCATGCCAGTATGTGCTCTAATGCAGAAAAGGTACATTGCAAATTTCTCCTGGGATGCCGTTGTGCTATGACTTAAAGACACAACTACTTCCACTCTATTTGTATCTGTTGCACAGCCATGATCAGGATGTCTTACTGTGCCACTACCAAATAAATACAACTGCTGGTGTAAAGGAATATCTATCAGCATATGTCCACTTATCTGTTCATTCCCAAGAGTTAATTTTTGTTACCAGAATGGAGGGCTCCAGCCCTTTGTTTTTTGGGGGGACTCCCATGCAGCAGATGATCCAGTGCTTCTGCTCTCAGAGGCAAGATACTGGCTTGAATGGAAGAGACAATTGGTCTGCAAAAGCTGGCCAAGTTCCTTTTTTTCTTTTTAGTGATGACAGACCTCCTTTTCATGGGTGGGTAGCAAATAAATCAGAGTTTGTAGATCCAGATATTGCAAATAAATCAGCAAGGATTTTGGATTCCCAATAGAGTAGCAAGAGGAAAGCAAAAAGCCCCCATTCTTTCCTAAATTTGGCTTTTCAAATAAAAAGATTTGGGGAAAACAGGACTAGATGTTTTTTAACTGAAGTGATGTGAGTGTTTTAGTTCAAGCCAAGAAATTACATTTGTGTGCAGTGGCTGTTCTTTGGTTGTGTGTTTGCTTCCCTTAGCTATTATTTTTCCTGTGACACAGGTTGGTGGATCTGGAGACTGTACTGAAAACGACAAGGTAGACTCCTAAGCCTCAGTAAGACTCCTGTTTTATTTGAGGGGCCGCTTAGTCTAAGTCCAATTTAAATAAGAAGACTCCCCAAGAAGAGGGAGAAACAGTGTTCAAACTTGCCTATCCAGAGTTAATACTTAGATGGCAGATGGAGCAGGCACACAGGTCCCAGCCTTCTTCACTACAAAGAGTGCACTTCTGTTTAATTTTAGCAGTTTATTTCTAAATGCCCACCTATAAATTATCACATGCAAATTTTGTGTAAATTGTAGTCCTTTTCAACTTTAATGTTACATTAGTGGCCATCCTAGGTCTAAGATCTGAGGCCAGCTGCTCAAACACCTTGCCATCCTCAATCACCCTCTCTCATCTGCCTGCCTCTCAGCCTCTTTCTCTTTGTCAGGTTGCCCCAAATCAATACTTCAGAATGTGCTTAGATCTCCGCAGCAAGCAGAGGAAGTGGGTTAGCTCACCACATGAGTAGCAGCTACACCCTTCAAAGCTGAAACACCTGGCGCAGTGGCAGAGGCTGGGGGCAGGGAGAGATTTCCGGGCTTTTCGATAAAGAGACTGCAGAAATCAGAGAGTGTGCAGTGTGCATGTATTTGAGGTCTGGAAATGCAAATATATGTAAACTCAGACTGCACACCTCAGCGTATTAGAGCAAGCAGGGGGCTGAAGTAGCAGCAGCAGCGTGTGCAGATTGTGGAGCTGATCATTTTAGACTGCTCGTTGTTCACCACAAAAGCTGTTCACTGCAAAGGCCAAGTGAGAACTCAACAGCAGCCTTCCCTCTTCCTTGTGGGGGAAACAGGAACCAGAACTCTTCATGCTTGTATGTACATACACTCATCTCTTTGTGGTAAGCAGTGGTCACACTTCTAAGAGATAGTTTCAGTTCAGTCAGGCCGTGACTTCTGCAACTGCAACTTTGCAAAGCTGATTTGCCCGAAGGGCTCTGGGATCAAAAAAAGTGCACAGTGGCAGCTACTGTCTGCAGAGGTATCCATCTCCTTGAAGAGGACACATTCTAATTGTCACGCAAGCTCACATAGGCTGCGTCTTGTTTCATTAACTGCATTAAAAGATCCAAGCTGGATTCATTGAATGAGTCAGGCTGTTGTCTAGGCTGTTCGCTAGCCACAAGACACACAATCTAATTTGATATTTCTTGGACTTTTTTTAACATTTAAAATTAATATCTGTTTTTACTAATATAGAAACTGCTATGTTTCTCTTTCGTTTTATTCTCCTCCTGCCATGGAACTGAGTGTTTCACCTAAGGCTGAAGACAGATCCACATCACACTGAATTTCCCCACCAATATGTCTGTCTGTCCCAATGATCCCTGGTGTCCCCGAAACACACATGATGCAATTTAACCCAGTTTCTTTTAAATCTATGCTTCCTCTCCAGTTCTGTCCTAAAACTGACCGTGTAGACTTCATGATCTCAACATCGAGTTAGCCTTTTTATCCGTCCTGTTTCCCACACCATTGCCTCTTGACTTTTTAAAACATCTTGGCTGATGAAAGAGATCCAGAAATTTCAAAAACTTTCCACCATTTTGAATTCATACAGCTGGACTTAATAAAGGTGTTACTTAAATTTGGATATTTTAAAACAGTCCAGCATGGATTGCTTGGTTCCATTGGCATAGGTAACCTAGTGCTTTGGTCTATAACATCTGTTGTTGTTGTTGCTGTTGTGTGTGCTTTCAAGGTGTTTTTGACATATGGTGACCATAAGGCAATCCTGTCATGGGGTTTTCTTGGTAAGATTTGTTCAGAGGGGATTTGCCTTTGCCTCCCTCTGAGGCTATGATTTGCCCTGAGCCACCCAGTGGATTTCCATGGCTGAGCAGGGATCTGAGCCCTGGTCTCCAGAGTCATAGTCCAATGCTCAAACCACTACACTGGGCTGGCTCTCATAACATCTCTAATACCTGACTTTTGGCCATGCTGGATGAGGCAGATAGAAATTGTAGTCTAAAGCCTCTGGAAGGTACCATCTTGTCTAAAGAAGGGGTGCTGGTTTTTTGGACTTGTGCAGACTTGGAAAAAAGGCCCAGAAATCAAAAGAACCTGTGAAGAAGGGCGAGAACAAGGCAATGGCAGAAGTAAACTTCATACCTGTCTCCAAATGATAAGGGACAAAATAAGAGCTATTATATTTAACGGATCAATCAATCAATCAGACAAATCGATTTAAAATATGCCTTCCATCAATAGAGCCTACTCTAGGAAGAACAAGATTCCATCTCCTCTCTCCTCCCCCACTCCACCTTGAGTTGACTGCAAACTATTGCACTTTGAATTCATCTTGCAGAAATTGAAATTAGCTGAGATCAAAGGGGGAAAATGGGAGGACAGAGAAACTGTGACATTGTAAAATCAGCTGAAAAAATGGGATCACAGAGGATTAGCTGGGACTGCCCTGCCAAATTGGGACAGTTGGAGGATATGCAAGTTTGCAGAACTTCCTTTTGATATTCTCTTGCAAAGACTGCAGTCTATCCTTAATCATGCTCTTATCTGCATCCTGTTTAACTGGGGTGCCCCTAAAAGTCTTCGTGCCTTTATGAAATGACACAGGCTGGATATGGTTGGTTCCATTTTTTCCAATGCAAGAGGACCGAGAAGTGGTGCCACAAGAGTCAAGACAGAGCTTGACTTATATTGGATAGTATGTGGGTATGGGAAGGATGCTAATAAATCCAGAGACTACCACTTTTGGAACATGGTAGACATGGAGGGCTTGCATTGCCACAAAAAAAAGATTGAACTAGTATCCCTCCATTTCAAAATGTTTGAACCACAAATCACTACTTCCCAGCCAGTATGACACTGGCTTCACTGACTCAGGCCATTGTCGCCTCCAAAGTAGCTTTTGCTAGGTCTACCCTTCCATACCTTGAAAACAACATTGGCCGTGCTGAGAAATAGATTTTAGGCCTGAGACAGTTTCAAGGAAAGGTCCAGATAGCAATTCCCCGCCCTGTTCCAGCTAAAGCACTTGTGTCCAACTGGACGAGGGTGATGATGCCAAAGCGTCCTCCATCACACCTGAGGGTAGTAGGTTAGTCTGGGAGGTTCTTGTAATCAAAGAGCATCCCTTTCCAACGGAGAAGAACAACCATGGAGTCATCCCCTCTACACTATTGAATACTGCTTGTCTGAAGCAACCGCCTCATTCTGCTTATGGCAGGACCAGCTCTGGGTGCTGGAAGGCTGTGAGTTCCTCATGTGGTGCCTGCTTTCCACACTTACCTTCCTCTTTTGTGGTGGATCTTTCTCGCTAGCGTTGGATGGCTTCCGCCGCAGCATGGTGCTCCCACCAGAGAAGAGCAATGAATTGCCAGGAGAAAAGCAAGACAGCCTCAGAGATGGCAGGCAAGGACATCAAGCACTACTCGAGGACAGGAAACATGCAGGAAATCACTGCATCACATGGGGCCCCTTTTCCCAGCAACTGGGCCTCCAGAAAGAGCAGAAGCGGGACCCAGCCCTGCGCTTACATGTTTGACACAGGAAGGAAGTGGTGACTTAACTTACTCATAAGAACTTTGCTTGAAACCAAGTGAAGGCTAGGTGCCTGTTTTGTGTCTGGGAGAGGGTCAGGGCCACAGACAAGAGACTCCTGTGGTGCCTCTGCCTTTGTGAAAAATGAGGAGAAAGATCAAGGACAAAAAGTTGATTTGGGGCACCAGAGGAAAAGAGGCAGTGTTGTGTAATAGTTAGAGTTGAGAGACTCAGATTTGAGACTTCTAAGCCATGAAACTCACTGAGTGACCTTGGGCCACTGAGTCCCTCTTGACTTATCTCATGGGATGGTTGTGAGGATAGAATGGAGAGTGTGTATATAATCATAATTCCTGCCTCCCTCCCTCCCTCCCTTACTGAGGAAGGATTTGAACACAAGTCTACCAAGTCCTGGTCCCAACATTCTAACCATTACACCTGACTGGCTTAGCCCAGCTCGTCCACACTCATGGTTTATTTGTTTCTTGACCCTCAAAGTTATTAATTAGTAGCTCTGAAAATATGGATTTGACTTCTTTTCTAGAAGCAATGAGGAAGTGTGCCAATGTGTTTCATTTACCCTCCCACCCCAGCTGGCATCCTATTAGTGAGTCACACAGGAGTAAATCCTATTCTGCCTGTGAGCTAAACTTTTGCAACATTACACAATGGTTGGATTCAGTTCAAGCTTGCAAAAGCAGAGTTATGGACGTGGTTCTGTTGTGCATGGTCATCCATTGTGCAGTTATGCACAATTCATAGTGATGCAGATTGTAGTAATTCTTTACCGAGCTGGCACAGCGCAACTAAGGGCAACTCTGTGATTATAAGGTTATGCTTCATCTCCATGGTGAAGGATCTTGTTGAAAGAATGAATTTGGACTGATAATTTAATGCACAAATCTTACTTTTGACATTCTGAAGGAGGCTCAAAATACCAAACATTTATAAATTTGAATGCAAGAAAGGGAGTTACTGTTGTGTAATCCAATCCTACTTATGTCTACCCAGAGGTAAGCTCCATGGGACCATTGCAGTCTTGGCTTGCAATTCCTACCTCCTTAAATATGATTTCTGAACAGTTTCCATACTTGGTAATGATAAAAAGGTTTTAAAAACATCTAAATATACTCAAATTTCTGAAAACCTACTTGAGTTAGGACAATTGCCTGAGAGTCCCAGTCCAAGTTTCCTTCTGCTGCAGTAATTATATTGTTCAAAGGGACTTTATTTGGCTCTGTTATGCCAGAGATATGGAATTGGTGTCCCTGTCCTCCCCATGTTGCTGGACTACAACTCTCATCATCCTTGATCACAAGCTTGGATTTGGAATCCTGCCGTATCTGGAAGACCACACACTACTCGTCCCAGCATTATTAACACACTACAAACCCAGTAGGGCAGTCTAGGTTTGTTAGTTCTCAGGTCTGGTCTGGAATTGCCAGTTTTGTGGATCCTCTCCAGAGCAAGAGACAAGGATGCACATTCTCCAATTCTGGTGGGCTCTGCTCCAGGCAGGAGGAAAGGGCTGTGTGCAGATCTCCAACTCTGCTAGCAGAGCAACAGCTTATCACAACTTGCAAAGTCTTCACTGATTTGATATAAAGTCAAAGGCTTTCATGGCCAGAATCTATAGGTTGTTGTAGGTTTTCCAGTCTTTGAGGCCGTGTTCTATTAGTATTTTCTCCTGACATTTTGCCTGCACCTGTGGCTGGCATCTTCAGAGGATCTGGTGGCGTGGAAGTGAGACAGAGTATATATACTTGTGTAGTCCCGGGGTGGGGGAAGCAATTTGCATATGTTACAATTGGCCTGTGTGATGGCCTATTGTCAAATGAGATATCCCCCAGAGTTGTATTGTGAATCAGGGGATATGCATAACAGTGCATTAATTACATTAACAGAACAAACAAACTTTGGCTACCAATACTGAAGAACACTAAATCAAGACTCAAAAATATGCCAATAACACCACCCAGACTCTGGAGGTCCCTCTACAAGAAACAATACAATGGATTGTTAATGTAATTAACGCGCTGGTATGCATATCCCCTGACTAAACAATACAACCCTGGGGGATATCCCATTTAACAATAGGCCATCACACAGACCAACTGTAACATATGCAAATTGCTTCCCTCCACTCAGGGACTACACAAGTATATATACTCTGTCTCACTTCCATGCCACCAGATCCTCTGAAGATGCCAGCCACAGATGCAGGCAAAACGTCAGGAGAAAATACTAATAGAACACATGTTCATTGATTTGTTGTTGCAATTGGCAAAGACTTGCCAGGGGATATATGTATTCACTTAGCTGGCTTCCTCCTTCCCTGCCAGTCATTGTGGCACCAGGACTCACCCTGTTCTCTGCTCTGCATCCACCTTCTGGCTAGAAGCAAGTGTGTGTCTGTGTGCCTTCAAGTCACCTGTTGACTTATAGCACCTGCATGGATTTCATAGGATTTTCTTAGGCAGGAAATACTCAGAGGTGGTTTTACCAGTTCCTTCCTCTGAAATATAGCCTAGACTACACTAAATGTTCCTAATCCTGTCTCCTGAAGTGAGTGAGAAGGAATAATCTCTTAATTTCAACCTAATCTGAGAACAGCCCTTTTAGCTACGATTTCTCTCTTAATTTCCAAACAGGAAAATATGTTTTCTCTGTGTGTGTGGGAATGACAAGCTGTGAGCAACTGGGGCTGATACTCAATGAATAAATCTTAATGATATCACTGGAGGCCATCTGTAGTCTTAGGCCATTTCTGCACCACACTTTTGTAGCACTATTATTCCACTTTCAATATCCTGTGGAATTCTACGGTTTGTAGTATTGTAGAATTTAGCTCTCTGGCTAAATTCTGGCTAAATTCTAAATGTTCCTCCCTAAACTACAAGCCCCAGGATTCCATAGGATGTTGAAAGTGGAATAATAGCACTACAACAGTGTAATGCAGAAATGGCCTTAGATCTTGCTCTGGAAACCTCAGGGCCCAGGATGGTCCTAAATTAGGATCCAGATATGGGGAAAAATAAACCTTCACAAGGAAAGATCTTACCATTGACATGGGTTCTTTCTGATGCACTCAGTAACAAAGAGCACTTTATTTTTTTCTAGGCCAAGTTAGTGCAAATTGTCACATCTAATCCATATCCAGCCTTCTGCGTTGGTTGCTATAGGCTCTCCTTGGAGATCTTTGGCTAGTTTAGAGTCATCAGCCTTAATATGCACACCAGGATCTATAAAACCTCCAAGAGAATTCTATTTTGAAATGCATTTTCTGTATCAGGAAAATCCATAGGAAATCTATCTTCCCTTTCACATTTTGGACCCAACAGTTGCCATGCTTCTTTTAATCCACGGCCTTTCAGCTATGCATGTTTTAGCCAGATTCCAGCTATACATGTTTTAGGCACAATTATTCACACTGTATCATAAGCTTTGTAATCTTAGTGTTTCAACACTACACAGTTATAGCAGTTTGATACTACTTAAACAGCCTGTGGAATTCTGGGATTTGTAGTTTAGTAAGGTACTTTGAATTTTCCATCAGAGGGGAGCGCACTAAGAAATCCTATGTACCTCATCAAACAACAAAGTCCAGGATTCCATTGGATGGAGCCATGATAGTTAAAGTGGTATCAAATTGCTATATAGTTGGCTCTCCACATTTGCAAGGGTAAGGGGCATAGGACCCCACAATCACAAATATCAAAATGTGTGTGCACCTCTGTGGGAAAAGGGCTGAGGCATGGTGGAGAGAATGGGCACCCGAGGTCCAAACCAGGTCAAGAGAAGGAGAAAGAAAGGGAATGGGTTGGCATGGTGATCCTATACTTCCTCTATCTCACCATCTCCTTCACTGGGTATGTGTGTGGGAGGGCACTGGGAAAGGGTTTGGGGTGCTGAGAAATTGGGCTGTGATTTGTCCTTAGCTGGCCAGGCAGCAGCTGGGGGAGGAGGAGGATGATAGAGATGGATTTTGAAAATGGCTGCATGACCGGATCAGAGCCTCCAAGAGGGAAAGTTCCTCCAGAAAAGAAGCCCCTGAGGTGGGGGACAAGGATTGAAGAAACTTGCAAGCAATCAAATCCATGATAGTCAACCCTGCAAATATGGAGGGCCAACTGTAATTGTGCATTGTGGGCACACTTAAAATTTTGGGAGGACATCTACAATTTCCCAAAAGAAAGGAAAAATGTTACCAAAAGAGGATACAGATTTGAAAACAATGTGTACATCTTAGTTTTATATGCAAGCTGAGAAAGCACTCTAAAGACTTTAACAAGCATTTGGTGACTATATGGTTATGTGGAAAGGTCTCTAATAGGGTATGCAGACTGCATTGTTTTTTAAATTGTTCTTGTCCTGTTTTTGAATTATTTTATATTATTTTAAAGAATTGATATTTTAGTATGGTATCTGATTTAGCTGTGTTTTAAAATTTTGACTATTAATTTTTTTAATTTGTGTACTTTGTTTTAACTCCACCTTGGGTCCTGTTTGGGAGGAAGGTGCAACAAACAAACAAATCACTATGATTATAATAAAGTTAAATATATGATACCGTTCATAACAAACAAGCTTGTTACCAGGGAACGTGCATGCCTGACCAGTCCATTGTCCAGGAGCACCACTAATTGCTGATGGGCGAATTCTCAAGCTCCCTGCTCTCCCTTCTTAGAGTTTGTTCTCTTTAAACTGTACTTGGAAGATTGTCCTCCAAGCTAAGATGAATGGCCATCCTATTAGAACTGCTTAAACAGGCTGCAGTCCCTAACAATGTCAGGCATGCTAAACCTGGAGCACATTCACATTACACAGTTATAGCACTGTGATTGCACTTTAATTGCCATGGTAGTGTTACCCTGAGAACTGGGGGTCCCGGGAGGGGCTCCCAAATAATGAAACAACAACAAGCAAGATGGGGAAATTAACTCAAGCACTCTCTTAAGCTAACGAGAGGCAGGGTAACTTAGTGGGAATCTTTTACCCTATGTCAGTGGTTCTCAACCTGTGGGTCCCCAGATGTGTTTGGACTTCAGCTCCCAGAAGCCCTGAGCATTGGCCATAGTGGCTGGGGCTTCTGGGAGCTGAAGTCCACAAACATCTGGGGACCCACAGGTTGAGAACCACTGCCCTATGTATACAGGTTCAGGTCAGTGAGCAGTCAGACAGTTTAAAGGGGCAACAATAACTTTTATTAAACAGACAGCAATTATTAAGAAAACACAACCACTCAGCTAACTAGAAATAGGAAGAGCGTGTTTTGGGGGAAAATGGGTGATACGTCACCTTTCTCGCAATCCTGTAGAAGCCAATTGAAGAGAAGGAAACCCGGGGTGGCGGCTGAGGGGAGCTCGCAGAATGAAGTGGCGGCAAGGCTGGATAGCACTCCAGAGCGGTCCGAGGAAGCTCTCGGAACTTGGGGTTTTTATTAGGGGAGAAATGACTGTGGGCTAGTCTGGTCTGGGGTGAAACAATGAGTTTTGGGCTGGAGACAATGTCTCCGAAAGGTCAGAATTTACATGATTGAGTTATGGTCCGAATTGACAATAGGATGGCCAGTATGTAGATGCGGCTAGCGTGGCAGTTTAAGCACTTAGCTTGCCAGGGTGCCCTCTCGGGGCAGAGGTCTCTTTGTTTTAATACACATCTATAATGAAGGTGTTTGTTTCGGGAGGTCCCCTAAAGCAGATCTGGCAGTTTCTGACTTGCCTTGGTGTAAACAGATATGACTCAATAGCCATGCCTAGCTTCGCGCTTGTTTGGTGGCCTCACAAACACTTGGCTGGTGGCAGAGCAGGGCCGAATTATGATATCAAAATGATATCTTGGGTTACCAAAGGCCAGGCCAGTTCACGGTGGTAACAGTAGCATCCTACAGAATTGTTGGGTTTGTAGTTTAGTGAGAAACTAGAGCTCTCCAGTTGAAAATTCTAAATAACCTCCTTCCTAAAATGGAAATCCCAGGTTTGTATAGGACAGGACCATAGCAGTTAAAATGGAATCATAGTGCCATAAATATGCAGTGTGAAAGGCTCCCTGGTGAAATCAATAGGATTAAAACCGTAAGCCTTAAATGGACCTCATTTAATGATGTGTTGGAGAGTGGTGATCTTTCTTGTGCAGGATGATGAAAGAACACTTGCTGACAGGCACCCAACAATGACACAGCATTTCCTGGACTGATGCTGGCATCATTCTTAGTAAATTCACGTACAATTTCAGGGCGTGGTTTGACATTGGCAGAACATCAGATTTTGACACAAATTACATATTAGAAAAAATCTAGTGGTACAGCTGCTGTTATTGCCAGACACAATAATGTATTGTAGAGCCCTGGGGTGTGTGTGTGCTTGTAAGTGTATGTGTGTTATTCTGTTTCAGCTACCGCTGCAGCTATCTCATTCCTGCCCACAGTCAATCTCTCTTGCAGAAGATTAGCATGGCCTTCCTGATCTGAAGCACTGAGCTGAAAACAATAAGAAATGAAATCCAGCAAAGCGGATGAAGAGTACTGTCATGCTAAAAGCAGAAAAGGAATGTCTACGTGCAACCAGAGGAAAAGGAGAAGTGAGCTACAGGTCAGTGCCATGAGGGAAAGGATGTGATCATTCAAGGGCTGCCTTGACATGGAAGACCAACTTCACGTGTTAGTACATGACATTTTGAACTGAGCCTTCTGCAAACTTGGGCAGCCAATCACACCCAAGAGATGTTTCTTAAAAGGAACTAAGTGCATTTCCCCACATGATGTAGCCAGGCTGGGCCCATCTGCATAGGGCAGTATATCATGGCGAGCCATGTATATGAAGCTGACAGAACTGGCTGAGCTTTTACACCATTTTAAGTCAAGAATCTCCTGGCTTATTGAACCACAATGTACATGTGTTCCTGTCTTTTTTACTGCTCCCAAGTGCATAACCAGTTGAACAGTGCCCAGTTGAACAATTCAGGTGTATAGTTTGTCATTAGATTATGGTTTATTGTATCCAACAAGCCAAGACTTCTGGCCCAACAATGCCTTGACCTAATACTGGCTGGCAACCCTGGCTTATTTGGGCACAATAAGACATAATCCCAACTTTGAAGAATGTATCACTTACTGGAATATCTTCACTCGATGCTGTTTTGTTTCTGGTTCACAGTTTGTGATATTGTTTATAACCTATCAAGCCCTATACAAATTAGGTCCAGGCTATCTGAAGACCGTATTCTCCTTACAGAATACCCTCAGATTCATATCTGATGGGGCTGTGAGAAAGGGGTTTGTTCTCTGTTGTCTCTGTGGCTCACACTTGAGGGGGAGGTATTCTGTGCCTGCATCAAGATGTTTAGAGGCTTCTAGAGGTCTGTTTTAACAGCTACCCCACATGTATATAAGATTCATGTTCCCATGGAACCCTGTTCCTTGTTGTCTGCCATCATGACAGGATCATTAGGAAGTCTCAGCATTTTGGCATTTTGTCAGTCTGCTCCTCTTCTCACTCCAGAAGCTAATGGCCTTGAAGAGTTTATTTTAAAAGTGTCTAGGCTGTGGGGCAAAGATCCCATTTTCAGATGGTTATGTGTAGTGTTTCACCTGCCTGAGCACATGGCTGATTCATGACCATTTTGCCAGATCTTTGTGTGGCAAGTGTGGCATAACAGAGCTTCCCGTCTTAAGGATCTTCAGTGGGAAAAGGCCCTCTCTTGCAACCCAGAATAAGCTACGTCATATGACTTCAGTAACTATCCTCTTGTGCCCATCATTGGCCATGGAACAACAGTCAGAGGGCTTGATGTGCCAGACTCCTTCAGACCTGATTCAAGCATCCTTGGAGAACAAATCAGAGCCAATGTTTCTGTCATTGAAAGGGCTCCTAAGCCTTTTCCAAGGGTTCAAGTACCCACAGATGTTTTGTTTAGGCCCAGCAAATCTCTAGAGAGGCAGCTGCAGAAAGAGAAATGTCCATCCTCTTTGGTTTTGGTGAAGCCTAAGGAGGAGGAAGAGGATCAGCCTCCAAGCCTCACCCTCCTAGACTTAGTTACATTGGGATCCTCTATTCAAAAGCCCCACCCATCCTCATCTTGCATTCTCCAGTGTCTTCTCCAGTGTCTTCTCATCATCTTCCAAGCCTGATTCTAGAGCGAATTGCTGGAGATTTGGACGTGTAGTCTAACAATTCAGAAGGGGGAATCCTGACAAATCTTCCATCTCTCACAGCCCAGCTTATAGCCATCTCAAAGCCCCAGGTTCAACACCAAGAACATCATAAACTGAATGATGTTCAGTGCTGGAATGTGTTGAACCTGACCAGGAACCTCAATGTTCCTCCCCATCTCAATACCCAAGTAGGTCTTGGTCCCAGGCAGACTTCCAGTCTCAGTTCTGACATCCCCCTTGTTTACCCCGCTATAGGGATTCAAGATATCATAGTTATCATGAGGTTTGTTCACTTTCTCTCCCCAGTTATTGAGACAGATGCCCTACATATTTGCATGACCCCCACCATCATGGCTGGAAGTCATACTACAATTGGGGTCTCTTCCATCTTTCATGCTTTCTTCATGAACAGTCCCCTCAACCAGCTGGGGAACCTGCTGCCTAACCTCTGATCCATCTGATCCCTATCATTCCAACTCAAGCACAACCTTCCTCATCTTGACACTGAGGTGAGGCTGTTCAATGCCATGTTACACCTCCACCTCAGCCTCCCAGAGGGGTTGATAGGGAATCCTCCACTGGGTCATTACTGGAAGAAGAATTGAGCCATTCTTCTCTAGAGGATAATTCTGTTTCCTCCCTCAGACACTGGTGGGAGTCCAAAATCCTGACTTCCCTTTGGATGGCTTTGGCACCCTTGCAGAACAGGTCTCCAGGATGGCTAAGGCCCAAGATCTTCAAATCAAGAAAACTGAGACACCTATTGAAAACCCAGTCTAAGAAACTGAGCTTTAAAATTATCTTCTGACAGCTATACCTATGCTGATGGTACTCTGTAAGGTGCTGTAAGGTCCTGGTAGACGCCAGCATTGGTTTCCCTCACTTTGAGGAGGATTGAAAAACTATACTGAATGCAAGAAGAAGGAGAAGGAGAAGGAGACTATGCTGTGCTCTTTAAGCACCCTCAGCCAAATTTGATTATCATTGAAGCAGTGTTGTCCAGATCTTCCAGGAAGGCCCATACTTCTTTGGCCAACATGGAGGGGGCAAAAGATTGATACCATGGCTCATAAGATGTATTCCCTGACAGCTCTTTCTTTCAGAATAGCAAATTATCAGGTGTGTATGGGGGCCTACCAGCAGTTCCTCTGAGAACAGTTGCTCCCCTAATGGAACACCAGTTGATAATGGGAAGAATGCAGCTTTGCTTTTCCACTCTGACACTCATAAATTGATCGCTCAGCTCCAGCGAACCACATGGCAGACTGTGGTGCAAAGGCCATGGCCAATGCCATCATTCTTTGTAGGCATGGCCGGCTATGGTCCACAGGTTTAACCCACACCGCAAGTTTCACAATTAAAGACCTTCTGCTTAAGGAACAGGGGTTGTTCCGCTCTTCTGTGGATGAGAAGCTGGAGCACAACCAGAAAATGAAAATGACCTGTAAGAAGTATGATCTCCAGTCCCAACCTGCACAACAAGACAAGGCTAAGCCATACTGGTTCAAGCCATTTCCATCTAAATATGCCTCACATTCTCACCTCACCAACATACCAGAACTCCTTCTGAAGGGTCCCCCTCTTCTAAACATTCTTACAGTCAGTCAAAGCATTGGTCTTCCTCCAAGAAACCACCTCACAATGCCAAATGTTGTTTCTAATTCCCCCTTTCACCAAGCAGCTACTAACCCAACTTTCTATTTCATAACTTATTAGCACCCTTTTTCAACAAGAGTATTCATCAGAGTTCCATGACCTGCCCCCAGTGAGAATCTTCTGACACGTGCAACCTTCAGACCCTCTCAACCAGAAGATCACAGTGTTCCTACAAACGGGTGTGATGGAGCAAGTTGACCCATCCCTGATACCTCTTAGGTGCTGCTTGAGATACTTCATAAATCCCAGGTGGGACAGAGGCTTGAGCCTTAGGGATCTTGGGGAAGTCAATTCCTTCATTTCCTAGATACAGTTCAAGATGGTTACCCTATCAAACACCCTCTCCCTGCTCCACAAGGGAGAATGGTTTACCTTGATAGACTTATGGGACACATACTTCCATATCAATATCCATCTTCCCAGCAAGTACTTCCTCTGATTCCATGTTAGGCTTAAACATTACCAATTTTGCATCTTCCCGTTCAGCATTACTATGACTCCAAGGAAATTTACGAGGGGTGGGCAAAGTGTGGTCTGCGGCCATCTCAGAAGCCGCTCAAATCCACCAGATCTCCCTCCCCAATTTTTTTTCAGGCTGATTTTGGGATGATTTTTTTTTTTTGGCCTCCAGATTACCCCAATCTCCCAAAACTGTATTAAAAGACAACAGTTGTTCCCTTAACTCTCTCAGTGCTCCAGGCCTCCCCAAAACAGACAAAAATGGGAAAAACATGTCCAAAATTGGCCAAAATGGTGGCTGGAAATGACATCAGATCACTTTGGGTGCACTGAAATGTGCTGCTGTTGCCGGCCGGGTGGGTGCAGGAAGGAAAAATGGCCTCTGGTGTTACCCTGGAAACTGAGGGGAGTATCGTGAGGACACCCAAACAGATTTCAAATTAAGGGAATTAACAGAGAAACTCAAAGCTTGTGAGAGGTCAGGGCAGGGGATCTTTAACCCTATGTCTATGGGGTCAGAACCACGCAAGAGTCAGAGGAACAGTCTAAAGTAACTTTATTAACTAACAGAGAAGGTTGCAACACACGTTAACAAATAATCCTACAATCACACAAGGGCTACAGGAATGAAATTGGAAATAAGAGACAGTTCGGGAGAGAGGGCATACGGACCTTAGTCTAGGCATCCTGGAGGAGGAGGAGATTACCGAAGGCTTGGTGTAAAGCACCAAGGGGAGGCTGGATCCCAGGGCTGGAAGGCTGTCAGCAGCGGGGTTTCACGGAGGGTCAGAGACGCGAGTCGCGTTTAGCTCTCAGCAGCGTCTGAGAGGCTTGAGTGGGACACCTCGGTAGCAGCAAAACGGGCCCTTGTCTGGTCTGGGAGGCTCTCCGAAGAGGCTCAAAAAGTGAGGATTTTTATAGCCCATTTCTGTCCTCAGGCCAGGTATCGGCTAGCAAAGTGGCATTAATGGGCGATGATTGCAGAATATAATGTTAGGCAAATATCATGACCCCTCCTCGGTATTGTTTCTCCCGGGAAGGTCCAGGGGATTGATAGGTTTAAAATTCTGAACTGATAGGTCTTGTTTGTTTGGCTGCACACAGTTCATCAACGTAGCTCGGGGTGTGACAGTGTCCAGGAGCGAGTCTATTGTCTGCCTAGAGATACGTGACTCTGAACAATAGGTCAGCCTTTTAGCCTAAAGGATGTTGTCTACGCTCCCCTACAGCAGAGGGAGACGGTATAGTTGTTAAGGATTTCACATTCAACACCACGGCAGGTTTTAACTGCAACTGACCTTCGCTAACCAATATCCAATATGGGGGAAGTCATGCCAATTTAGGGATCCTCTCTTAGGGTTACTCTGGGGTGTAACACTGGTTTGTTAGCAACTGCCCACACAACCCACCTGGCTTCCCTCTTCATGACATCCCTTTCACCAGATCTCCTGATAGCAGACTTGGAAGTGGGAATAGGAATGCAGGGCTCATAGGCATGCACTGAGAAGTCAGGGTTACCATGAAAACACAGCTCTAAAAGCTTCCAAACATCTCAACATGGGTGTATATTAACCCACTCATATGTGTGAGTTCACAGATGACCCCTAGAAGAACCACAGTTACAGGCAGGCAACCTTCTTCTTAGAGGGTGCTCATAGATATTGGAAGACTCTTCTAAGGGACGCTGATCTGGTCTCCTCCCCGTTGTCCTTACTCTGGTAATCCAAGACCTGCCTCTTTAGCTGCAGTGGCGGAGCTCGGGCCATTTCCACACAAGACTGTTATAGCGCTATTATTCCACTTGCAACATCCTATGGAATCCTGGGGTTTGCAGTTTCGGGAGGGGCCAGGTGGCCCCTCCCGAAACTGCAAACCCCAGGATTCCATAGGATGTTGCAAGTGGAATAATAGTACTATAACAGCCTTGTGCAGAAATGGCCTTGGAGTGTGTGGACGGGGGTGGGTGGGGCTCCCGCATGAGGGGTATGGCCACTGTGCACAGGGTCATGGCTGCAGTGTGTGGGGGCGTGGCCAGGGTCACAGGGGCATGGCTACAGCGCAGGACACCCCAGAAACATTGCCACCCAGGGCAAATTGCCCCCACCCCGACATCTCTACGTGACTGCAGCTGAGCTTCTGGCAGTTGAATGGTTGTGAAAGATTATGGGGAGGGTGCTGTGTTTCTTACTTTTTGAAAATGGATGTGCTTTTAAATTGTTATAAATTCAGTTCTATCTTAATAATATTGTGGCTTTATTTGTACTTGCGTCTAATCATGTAGTTGAGTTGCCTGGGTTTCTGTTTTGGGAGGAAGGCAATGAATCGGGTAATGAACGATGCACGCCTGTGTTGTTTATTTCTTGGATAAGCAGAAGGAGCAAAGCAATAGCAAAAGGCCACATGTGCCTGTACATATCTTGCACTCACCCTAGTATACGTAAACCAAGATTCCTGTATTAAAGCACTGTGCAAACACAGCCTTTGTGTCAGACTATTGGTCCATCTGGCCCCATGCTGCTATAACATTCCATAAGGTGGCTAGAGTACAAACTGGAGAGAACCCTATAACTTTAGTGATTGTGCTGAAAATGGAATTTTGTTTTGTTTTGTTTTTTAATTTTTATTAAGTATTTCAATTACATTATTAAAAGAGAAAGGAGAGCCAAAAAAAAAGGAAAAAAAAACCAGCAAGAAAGATAAAAGAAACACACAATAACATATCGTAGATATTATCTTCCTTATTTCCCTAATTAAATTATCATATTTTCCTTAATGTCCTGAATTTACCCTTATTTCTTATTTTCATAATTATCCTAATCTTCTAATAGCTTCTCCTTTACTCTCCCCGCTTTTCCCTCCCCCCACTTCAAGAAGTGCTAACATATATCTATTTCATTCTCTATATTTCTATTCTTATTAATTTTGCGAAACCATTATTTCCCCTAATTTCTTCTATAACTTTTCAGGTCTATTTTACAATACATATACAATATGTATAACCTACATATAAACATACATAACAGACATTTTGGAATTTTGGCTGGTGGTCCTTGGAACCTGGTTGTTCAATGAGCAATGCCTGTTGACATTCCCTATTCTGTACAGTGATTAAAGGTGCAGGAGTGCTCCAGTTTTCAACCTTATAACCCCAAATGCCTGAGATCTTTTCAAAAATTCAACCAGGATTGTGCTTTGGTGAGATTGTGTCTGTTGAGGTAAGGCTGATTGTTTGTGTGACCTGAAGGAGGCTTGATTGTGTGCTCCTCAGGGCCCTATTCCCTTGTGCGTAGGCTCAGAGGAAGTGAGTCAGGGACGTGGTTGGGGTGGAGCTAGCAGCCATTAGCTCACTATATAACTGCAGCCCCAGTACTTAGACCTCAGCAAACAGGCAGCAAAGCCAACAGGTGTTTAGTGGGGGTGTTTTGAGGAGGAGGCCCAGGGTTCTGCTCCTTTGTGTACATAGGACTACTGAACATGGATGGGAGGGAGCTGCTGTAGTCACATGCAACACCTGTGGTATGTTTGTGTTCTTGCTGGAGGGTATAGGTAGTTATACCTGCAGCAGGTGCCCTGTTGGAAGAGAAGGTCCAGTAACTTGAGGCCTGTGTATCTACTCTTTTAGCATATTAGGAAGCGTGAGGTTTTCTTGGACAGAGCAAAGAAAGCTGTACTGGAGGAGGAAGACACAGAGAATGTCTTTGAGGAGGTGGTCAGTCCTCAAACTTAGGAGGCAGACATTTGGAGGAATGTAACACATATAAATAGAAAGATCAGGGATCTTTCTGTGAGTTTGGAGCAACAAAATCAATTTGAAGCTCTTTGTCTTATCAGTGAGGACAAGTATGGGAGCAGAAGCAACAGTGTCAGTCCTGAGAGAATGTGCAGGGGGCCTTGGAAGATTCAGCACCAGGATTGGCCCCTACCAATCCCCAGAGGAGGCATGTGGTGGGTGATAGAGACTCCGTGCTGAGGAGACAGAAGCAACGTTTTGTGGGCCTGACAGGATGTCTTGTGAGGTATATTGATTCCACGGGGTAAAGATCCATGATGTAACACAGTGACTGACAAAATTGGTCATGCCCACTGACCATTATCCCTGAAGGACCTTAATGCACAGGTTGTCATTTTAACTTTTTTCCTAGTTGAAGGACACAGCCGAGGAAGGGAGAGAAAAATACTGGAGGTGAACAACTGGCTCTGCAGATGGTGCTGCTAGGAACAGTTTGGCTTCTTGGACCATGGTCCACAGTTTTATGGAGATGGACTTCTGGCAAGTGATGGGTTGCACCACACAGCAGTTGGTAGGAAAGTATTTGCTAAGAATCTCAGAAACCTAATTAGGAGGGTTTTTAATGGAGTTATGGGGGGTGGAGGGAGACAGTATTGTTGAGGGCAGGAGTTCATCAAGTGCTGGAGATAATAGTCCTAATTTTATAGGGAAAACGGCACATACAATGGGAGGGAAACAAACTTAAATAAGCAGCTAGGGGAAGTGACCCATGACCTCAGATGCTTCTACACTAATGCCCAGAGCATGGGAAATAAGCAGGATGAATTCAAACTTGTAGTATGGCAAAGTGAATATCATACAACAGGCATCACTGAAACCTGGTGGGATGAGTCACATGGTTGGAATGTAGCAATAGGTTATATCCCTCTATTTCAGAGAAATAGACCAATAGCAGCAGCACTATATGTCAGGGACGTTTACACCTCTGAGATCCATAACTGAAATCCTGGTTGAGAATACCTAGATAAAAATTAAGAACTGGCAAAAGTAATTTCATATCTCCTCTGAGGTTCTTCGAGAATTCCTGGACAATGAGAGAAATCCCAGCAGACAGAAGGGCAAATATTGTCCCCATCTTCAAACAGGGAAACGCAGAGGACCCAAACAATTACCGCCCACCCATCAATACCAAGCATCAATACCAGGAAAGATTCTAGACCAGGTCATTAAACAGACCTTATAAGAACATCCTGAATAGTTTTCTCCTGCTTACTACCACAAGTTCATATCGCACTGGCTGCGCTGCACTCTGCTTGATATAGATAAAAATATTCCTAAACTCCATTTGTGAAATATTGACAGTTTATGGTATATGCATAATATCAGTAGAGTCCAAAGAACATCAGATCCATGGATTACCCTCGGTCTGATGGCTTTTAGTGTGTGGATTGAACTATACTCTATTAGCACCTTCTGTTACTATAACCAGTCCTTCATATATTTGATTCTTCCAATGCAAATTGCAAAGCCAAAGAGGTGTATTTACAGCCACTGGTAATAATAAGAGAAACAGATGTCTTTCTATTTGTATGCTAGTCCTGTTTGTTTCCCAGGAGAGTGGATTTTAGTTAGCTTCATCTTGAATGGTAAATGTAATGAGGCTTGTAAACTTGTAGTTGGTAGATCAAAGTACTTTTAAAGAAATGTTTGTGTGCAAGAAAATAATGTATACTTTGAGTGTGAATCAGAATATCCAGCTTGAGACATTTTATGATTCATGGCCTCAATCTCAAACCCGTTTTCAACTGCAGTTTCTGTAGCAGACTGTGCAAGGTCAGCTCATGCTGTAGAGTTAGATAATAATATTTCTAGCCTAGAATGTCTGGCAAAGTGATCCTGTGTTAGGCAGGATAAGGTAATTCCTCACCGCCACTCACCTGCAAAAGTGCCAGCACCTTCCAGAACAAGGTGGAAGGGATATTTAAAGAATAAAAAAAAGATTGGATAATCAGTCTCATCTTGCAGGGTGCATCAGCTGTAGTCCAGCCCAGGAAACCAGTCTGTTGGGACACCTGTCATTCATCATGGAGATCCTGGTGGACAACAGCTAAGATGAAGGACTTCTTCATGGCAGGGGATTGGACTTGAGGGCCCTTGTGGTCTCCTCCGATTCTGTGATTCAGTCAGCTGAGAGATGTGAACTAACTTTACCTTTACGTCAGGTTGTATTGATGTATCCCATTTAATATCTTCATGTAATCAATAAGCCATTGTTTTGGTACATCTTTGACTACATTTCATTTTGACAGACCCCTGAGCCTGACTTGCTCTGAGTGGATCAAGATCCTGGAATTGTTATAGGTACTTTTTCCCAGGTAAGCATGTGGCAACATCCCTGGTCACATAAGTCACACAACATCATAAACTGAAATCTCAAGGAATATCTACCAAACTCCTCAATAGTGCATCGATGCTAAGAATAAGCACTATGTTTCACGTGAACAATTCTTTCTTCTTTTCAAGGTAGAAACCCTGGGAAGTAGAAAGAAAAGTCCAAGACCAGAAGTAAATTCAGTACTTTTGCCAAATTGCTTCAGTACTTTGGGACTGACCCATGATTTCCGTAGAGAGATCTGCCCTGTTGTTTGGCCACCATCTCAAATTTAATCAGTGCATAGCCTGCATTTAATTCATGCTATTCCAGCTGATGGCCTACACTGATGAACTTTTATGCTGCTGAAGAGGTAAAGAGGTAATTAACCAGAGCCAAGGAATCCTTTCAACCACAGACTTTAATTTTGTAGGCGATGTTTGTATTGCCTGATGAAACATAAAAGTGAGGATCACATTTGCAGAAAGAGTGTATCTTTGCAATGGAATCTAACAATTTCCTTTTACTCTTTCACTTTTTGAGACAGAGCAACATACTGGTCTTTTAAATTCTGATGTCAGAGACAGAATTTGTTTGGCTGGAGATGAAAGAGGGAGGAGGCAACCAGGTAAAGCCCATCCAGCAGCTAGGTAGGAGAAATGAGGCTAGTTTCCCAGGAGTGAGACCTCATTTCTTTTCTCCTTGGCTGCAGACCTTGCGTTGCCTCGTCATCTCCCCTTCCCTCTTCCTCTCCTCCACCAGTAAAAGGCCTTAATACACCTCCAGAGGCTGACGGCTGACTTTGCAGGGGCAGAGAGCATGGAGCTGCATGTATGGAATATTATGCTCTGCACACTTTTATCTAGGATTCTGGTGATTATAGATGTACCAGGGCGAGGCATTTCCCTTCTAGATGAGAAAAATATAACACTGACACAAGGTACAGTAGGAAAGAAGGAGAGAACAAATGAACATCCAGTCATGGATGTCTCAGGTTCTTTAAAAGGGCCGAGTTTGGAGGTTGACTTTGTGACAACTGCTTAGTTCAAGGTTGGCACGGGGATCTGATTATGACCCCCACACAATCCCTTATCATTAGCTATGCTGGCTGAGGATTCTGTGAGTCCAAAACAGTATGGAGAATCCAAGATTTCCTACTTCTGGGTTAGATATTGGATTCTTATGTAAGACGAATGATCACAGATCTTACCAAGGTTTAGGTGAGCCTGGGACTACAGAACCTCCATCTTTCTCCCCTCTATACCCTCTCCATTTCTGCTCTGTATTGGCTATGAGCAGGTGATTCAAAGACAGAAACCCACAGGATGTTTGTAGATTTCCTGATCTGAAGGGAGGTGGAGACAACAGCAGAGTCAGTCCTGTCATTACAAAGTGATGTTGTCATCTCACAGTTGTAGCATATTTGGAATAAACTGTTAGTTCCTTAATGTACAATTATTACTGGCCAGATGAGGAAGAGGCCCTTGTGAAATTTGTCCCTCAAGTGCCACAGTAAGTTGACTAGCTTGAGACACCAGGCATCTAGACTTTGGAAAGTGGAGGGCACTCTCTGTTATTCTACCTGCAGCAGCAAAATGTTTGTGCCAGCTCCGGAGACATAGGTAAGGTTTGCCCTCAAACCTGACGGGAGGAGAAGGCTTCATAGCAATGATATTAAGAGGCCAGAGATGGGCCTGCAGGCTAAAGGTAAGGACTTGAGAGGGATCACAAATGAGAAACAACCATCAATGCAGGGGTGAACAGTTTCGAGGCAGCCCCAGACTCAGTTCTATGCCCCAGGCAAAAGGGTGGAGGCCAGAGTGCCTACAGCCAGGGTACCCAGGGAGGCAGCCAGCAGGGAGGAGTGGGAAAGTGGCTGGGTGTTTCGCTGCAGCCATTGGTATTCCTCACCCAGGTTGCGTCTCTGTAGCTCAGGGCCAATGCGCTTGCGGATGGACTCATAGTAGCTGTTGATGAACTGAATCTGTAGAGATTGAAAATGAGAAATGAAAAAGGCAGCATTGAGAACCTGTGGTGGGTTTTCCTTTTGTGCCCCTTGCCTTCTTTCCTATGACCTCCTTCTGGTTCCTACATACCTGGTCTTGAGACAGGAGGGTGATGTCGATGAGATTCCGTGCATAGGGCACCAATGACACCACGTCAAAAGTCAGGTAGGGCTCGCCACTCACCGGGTACTGTGACAGACAAAGAGAAAGGAAGACCAGGTTCAGTCCTACCATTAGGCAGAATAAGGTGGTTGTCATAGGGTTGCTTTAGGGTTGCCCTAAGTCAGAAACAACTTGAAGGCACGCAACTACTACTACTATCGCTGCTACTACTACTATTCAGGGAGCAGATTTTGGCCTAAACCTTCTGTAAGTCCTGACTAGAGTACTCCCGTTGAATCTATTGGATTTATCTATGTGTTGACTGACCATTCAACAGTTGACTGAATGGACCTACTCTGGCAACAGGATGCCAGCTTAGGGTTTCATCAGATGACAGCAAATCACTAGCTAAGCTATTATTGCATGTTTTACTGCCAGGAATGGGAAGAACACTTCTGAGATTTTCTGTCTTATGTGCCAAAAAAAGTGCCCTAGCATTGGATCCTAAGTATGTTGACTTGGATGAATGGAGGATGCAATGTACTGCTTTGCCACAGGAAGCAAAACATCTTAGTCTAGCCCTGGTGAATGCTCATGCTCGTCAGGTACATTTTGTTCTTATATGTGAAGGCATGTTTGGCATGCTCGTTCTTCACTTCGTTAGAGACATGGTTTGTAATAACTTGCTTAGTATCATGTCTAGCTTGGCCTTGAAACAGCATTGCCTCTTTTAGATGAATCCTTTCTCTGTAGTATTTTGATTCACTCACACATGCAAGTTTCCCTTTGATGATTACCAAGGGTGACTTATCTATCTGAAAAAGCCAAAAACACTACAGGGAGGATATTTATCTTTTCTCAGATGTAATACTGTTCTAGAGCCAAATATTGCATAACACTAAACATGACATTATAAACCATAATAAATTGTTTTTATAAACCACTTTTTAAAGTTAATAGCAGAGATGTAATGGGGCAGTTATTGGGAGAACAGTATGCAAGGAGGGGAGATGAAATCTCTCCATATGCTCTTTGGACCAGCTCTACATCACCTCCTCACTTGCTGTTATTGATAATTTGAAAAAAAAATCCAAAGACATAATTATTTGTCATGACCTGTTTTAGCATCAAATCTAATTTAGCTCTCAGTTCACACACTTAATTTGCTAGTCATAAAGTTTATGGTGAGCAAGTATGGAGAAGGCAGTGAATGATGTCAGTGCACTCAGAGAAAATCCCCCTTCTCCACTGAAGACCTTCCAGACCAAGGGTGGGCAGATTTCAAGTGTGGCATCTATTCTCCTTCTTACTAGAGCAAAGCACCTGGCAGAGTCTGGTGAAAAAGACATACTCTTGGAACTAAAGAATTCTGAACTCATACATTTGCTTAGAGTATCAGAAATGAACAAAGCTCATAGTCCTGTTTCACAATCCACATGTGATCAATCCAAACTTTCAGCATTTAAGTGGCTTGGACTGTGGTGGGCAGAAACCCTTTCCAATCTATGCAAAATCATTCAGAGATCTGCGAGAAGATCCACCATCTGTGCTCTGCCTATCCCCGCTATCTTTGTATGTGCCCTCAAGTCCCCATTGACTTATGGTGACCCCATGAATTTCATAAGGTTTTCTAAAGCAAAGAATACTCAGAGGTGGTTTTACTACTTCCTTCCTCTGAAAAATAGCATACAGCACCTAGTATCCATTGGCAGTCTTCCATCCAAGTACTAAGCAAGGCGGATGCTGGTTAGTTTCCAAGATCAAATGGGGATCTGGTGCCTTTATTGTATTTACAGGTTACATTTATTGCTAAGCCCTGCTGTTGATATTGTCTTACAAGAACTCCCTCTTTTTTCAACAGTGTAATAGTCTTCTATGTTTATGTGTTATTGGCACTGAGTCAGGGAGTATGGGTTAATCATGCAAATAGCAAGGTACACCCCTTTCTTTGATCATACAGCAAAGTCCTTAGGCAGAAGTGGTAGAAAGATCAGGCAGGATGCCAAATTCCTAAGTATATGTTGCAGCACATCTACCTACTAGGGTTGCCTCTGATCACTTGTGCTCAGAATGACCAGCCTGCCTGTTCAAGGCACTGCTATGACCCATTGGTGAGCAGGATACTATAGCTGGAAAAATCAAAGACAGGGAAGGAACATCACCTTGGTCTGTGCTTCTACCACAACTGCAATATCCTCAACACGGATCCCAAATTCACCATCTTCATAATAACCAGGCTCTGGAGAGAGAAAAACAAAAGAGAGAGATAAAAAGAGAAAGACAAAAGATGAGGCTCAGTGGCAAAGAATTTTGGATGGCTTCTGTGACTCCCAGTTCCTGGGAATAATTTTTTTTTGGGAGGAGGTGGAGTTTTCCCACCACAGCAAGGCTAAGACTTTTTGATACCCAGATCCCTTTGCACCATGAAAGAATGGCACAGGAATTTGCTTAATAAGATTCTTAGCTTTTGATTACTATTAGCTCCAACCAGCATGGGCAACAGTTTGGAATGTGAGGTTCTAAATCACCCTTCCTCAACCAGGTGCCATCCAGATGTTTGTCAGCTGCAGTGTAAAACATCTGGATGCCCTCTGATTGGGGAAGACTGATATAAAGCCTCACTGTCATGTGCATTTGCTGTTTGGAAAAGTTAACTTTTTTCAACTGAAACTTCCAGAATGTCCAGTGGCCATGATGACTAGGTGATTCTGGGAACTGTGGTAGAACAATGTAATTTATCCAAACTCTCTTGCAGACTGAAAGGACTAACATGGGACTTCTCCAGACAGGGCAAGTGTGTGAGCGGATTGCTGGAGACTATGGAATCTGTTGCTGCAATTCTCAAAAATCTCTAAACAACATTTCTGTTCTACCAGATGATTTTGGGGCAATTCCCAGCACTAGCTACAACACTTTATTTCCACTCTCAAGTGGGTTTCTTTTTAATTGGGAGAGTTCCTTTTTATTTTTTTCTCATTTGTGATACAGTTATAGTACTATAGGGTATCACTAAATTGACACTTTTGCACTGTAACAGTATAGCTCCAAGAATTTTTTTTTTCTAATTCAAGAGAGGAGAAAATTTGCCCTTCAAAACATAGGACCATCTCAGAAAATCAAACTATCACTTTAAAAATTTTTTTTTTGAGAGAGCTCTACTGCAGATCCAAGCAAACATTACAAACAGTCCCCCAACAGAAAGGAATAGGGGGACATCCAACAACTGACAAAAGCTTTGAAGCCTGGGGCTAGTATATTGTGGGATAAAGAAAATCAAGTTCCAGAAGAAGGAAGGAAAGAAAAATAGCCAACAGTTTCTGCCAAGGGTTGGAGAGCCTGGCTGGTTGACATTAGAACCTGAGAAGATCAGGTGGCACCTACCTATGGAAGTGAACATGCCTTTGTCCAAGGGCACGTTGTTGGACTGAAAGCCCACAGGCCCTGGAGGAGAGGAGACAAGTTACTTATACTGCAAGAACCAACTCAATAAATTTTGCCATCCTCAGATGGAGCGTGTGTGTGTGTGAGTGTGTGAGAAAGGACTATGAACTCAATTAATGATGCAAATATTGGAGAAGAAGGCTGTCTCTCTCTCTCTCTCTCTCTCTCTCTCTATATTCAAATGACATTTTCCTCAATCACATATTTCCCCCTTCTTTTTCTATAATATTTCAAAGGATTTTCTTCCTTACCAAGAGGCATTTTTTTTCTTTTTAAAAAGTGAATATGAAAATAAAGAGGTGTGATGAACCCTCTCCCCACTATTTTCAGGGTTTTTCCCACCCTCTTCCTTTCACCCATGTCCACTTTTAAAACTTTTCGTTTTTTTATAAAAGAGCTCAGTGTAGGTCCTTAGTGACAAAGCAATAGGTTCTTGTGCTCATAGAGATCAACCCTCCCATCACACTACTTGGTTTCAGTTTGGGTTGAAGTTCCAAGATTGGGAAACAGAGGGCATCACTGGAAGTTCTTCTCCACTTAAGTTGTCCCTTGACTGGCATGCGAGTATGAAGACTGATCTTTCTAAGCACAGGAACACACTGCTTTTCTCCTAAGGCGTGAAAGTTTTTTTTTTTAACTTTTAAAAAGTCACCAGAGTCATAGAGCTGATGTGGTTAACCGTAACAGTGCTGTTCTAGATACCCTCTTCCACATGAACATTCACTCCCTGTGTGAACTCAGGCATTGGAAGAGACTGTTTGAGGTATGTGTGTATTTATTTGTTTGTCTGTGGGTTTACTGGAGTGTGGGGTGATTTTGCTTGCAAGAAACACAGCAATAGTACTATTATTGTTTACTACCTCAGCACTGTTCCTCTAGAGAAAGTTCTAAAAAAATTATGGAGGCCTGGAGAAGAAACAGAAGACTGTATGAGAATTGTGGCAGTGTGGAAACCCATATGGAGAGATCTGAAGGGGTTAAACACCTCCTTATCGAACACGTCACAAGCAAGACACCAGCCGTGAACTGAAACATTCTGCCTTTCTCATGAAGTCCTTTAAAAAAAAAAAGCAAGCGAGCATTTGGGACAAGAAGTGTCAGGAAGCAACATGAAATGGTTGGACAGAAATCAACACAAATCATGTCTGGATGAAGTATTATTTGCTGCGACCACCTGGAAATTACATACTTGTTTTATCAATGATTTTTGAAAGTTCTTAATCGTTCATTTGAAAGGGTTGTCAGTATATCTGCTATACGTTTGTCACAGTTCTGAAGCGGCTAAAAATACACTTGTTTTAGTTTGTCTTGTGATGTTTGTCACATTGCCCTGTAAACTGTAATGGCCTATGTCTTAATGCAAAAAAACAAAAAACAAAAAAACTTATTGATTTGGTATCAGTTCTGGTACTAAAAACCAGTCCTTGGATTTAGTTGCACTGGCCACCCTGCTTCTTAATTCTATAGAACCTTGCAGAAGTATTCATCCACTTTAACTTGACCAGTTTCTTCTTGTTACCTTACTTTTTGTGTCACAATAAAGATATTTTTGCACCTTCACAGTATTTGAATATCTTGCATATAACAATGACAGTTACAAACCCATCTCTATTTCTGTTGCTCCAGTTTACAACAATTCAAATTTACAATGTTTCTCCAGAAAAATAAGTAAGTAAGTAAGTAAGTAAGTAAGTAAGTAAATAAATAAATAAATGGCTCAACATGAAAACATAGCTATCCCAGCCTACCTGTGCAGCTGAATGAAGTGGGAGAGCATGGAGGAAGAACTGAGAGAAGGAAGAGGGTGAGATGAGAGAGTGAAGCTCTTTAGAGTCTTGGTGTGGAAGGAAGAGGTTTCCGTTGCTTGCTTAGAAGGAGGGGTGAGATGGAGGAAGAAACTGGAAATTGGAATTTTGGTGTAACTGGAAGAGGTTTCTTTTCCTTTCTTCTGTGTGTGTGTGTGTGTGTGTGTGTGTGTGTGAGAGAGAGAGAGAGAGAGAATGCAACTAGAGTCTGCTGTCTTCATTTGGCAAGCCTGCTAGAGAGAGCTTATCAGGAAGTGTGCTGTCTCTCCTCCTGTTCTACCCTCTGTACCTGGTGCAGAAAATACAACATATAATGTGCATTCTCTCTCTCTGATATACCTTCTCCACTTCAACTAGTTGCTTTCTGTCTGTGTGCTCTTCTGAGGAAGAACTGTCATCTAATGACAAGCCAGATCACCCCAGCCAGCCCCCCTTGAGATCAGCAGTTCTTATACCTTCTGGTCTCCCTGGAGAGCATCTGCACATTTCTCTAGCCTGGAAAAGATGAGCTCTGATTTTTTTATGCTTTAATAGTCTGGTGCTGGTGCTGGGTTGAATATAATCACTAACTCTGTGGCTATTTCAGCTTATGAGGAATATATCCTCCTGGTCTCCAGTGATTCCCTGTGGAACAGGTTCCCCCCTTTGTATCAGTGTCAGTTTACACCACAAGTCCAGGAACTCAGCTTTGACATAAATGGAGACTCACCTGTAAATCTATTTCAGTTCCAGGTTCTAACCCAGCAACATGAGGAAAATTCAAAGGGTGTGTGGAGAGTTGAACTTAAATTTATGTCTACCCACTTTTGAAGCTTCAGGGAATGGATCTTGCATTTCTAAGAAAAGGGGAAGAACATTCCCAGATTTTCCTTTGTATAGAGTATAGCTTGACAGATCAGGGGAATGCTATGGATGTAATATACCTGAATTTCAGAAAGACCCTCATAATATTTTTAGAAAAGTTGTAAAATATGGGCTACTATTAAGTGGATGTGTAACTGGTTGACGGACTGAACCCAAAGAGTGCTCACCATTGGTCCTCTTCATCTTAGAGAGTAGTGGAGTACCACAGGGTTCTATCCTTGGCCTAATGTTGTTCAACGTTTTTATAAATGACTCAGGTGAAGAAATATAGAGTACACTTATCAAATTTGCAGCCAATGCCATATTAGATGGGGTAAGAAATACTCCAGTGCGCCAGCACAATTTAGTGGTTTAAGTGTTGGACTAGGATTCGGCAAGACCAGGGTTCAAATTCCTGCTCAGCCACGGGTGGCTTTTGGCAATTTATAATCTCTCAGCCTCAGAGGAAGGCATTGGGAAACTCTCTTTGAATCAATCTATCCAAGAAAATCCTATGATAGGGTTTTCTTGGTAGGACTCCCATAAATTGGAAATGACCTTGATAGGATTACTGTAAGTTAGAGATGACCTGCCGGCACACAACAATAATAAGCTAGTGCCCCAGAGCAGCAGTTTTAACCTGTCCTTTACCATAGATCCCCTTTAAATAGCTTTTACAGACCACTAAGACTTAACTTATGGCAGCTTCTGGCTGTCTGTGTGGCAGCAAGAAATGTCACATTTTCTCTCAGCCACTCAGCTTGAATATTCTCATTGCGTGCAGAAGTAGCAAGTGCTGAGTACATTTTTTTTCTGTCGAGCAGTTATTTTCATAACTTTTGATCAGTTTGAGATATTTTAATGAAACTTAATATAAAAGATGTCTATCATCAGCAAAAGACTTCTGAAATTGATATCTGTCTCTGTCTGTCTCTTTTTTTCCTTTCTTTTTCTCTTTTTTCTGAACTGTAAAAGCTGTGGACCACAGATAAAGAACCCTGGCTCAAAGCACAGAACCAGGATTCTAAATTACCATAACAGATTGCAGAGTTGGGCCAAAACTAACAAATTAATTTCAATAGGCAGAAAGGTAAGGTACTACATTTAGGCAAGAAAAATGAAATGTCTGAATACAGGATGGGTGACACCGGGCTTGACAAAAATCTATGGGCCTTAGTAGACCAGCTTAAACATGAATCAACAGTACAATGCTGTAGCTAATGCTATTTAGGCTGTACCAACAAGACTATAGTGTCCAGATCAAGGGAAATAGTAGCACCACTTTGTTCTGCTTTGGGCAGACCTCATTTGGAATACTGTGTTGAGTTTGGGGCACCACAGTTGAAGACAGATATGGACAAACTGGAACATGTTCAGAGGAGGGTGATCAAGGTGGTAAAAGATCTGGAAAACAAGCCCTGTGGGGGACAATTTGAGCTGTGTGTGTTTAGCTTGAAGAAGAAAAGACTGCGAGAAAGCATGGTAACTATATAAGTATCTGAAGGGATACTATTTAAAAGAGGAGCAAGCTGGTTTTCTGGTACTCCAGACTGGGGCACAAAACAAAGTGCAAGAAAAGAGATTCTGCCTGACTCTCAAGAAGAAATTTCTAATAGCAGCTGTTTGATAGTGGAATGGATTACCTAAGATTGTGGTAGACCCTCCTTCATTCAAGGTCTTTAAACAGAGGTGTGATGTGCAGCTCTCAGGAGTGCTTTAGATGCGCATTCCTGTATGGCAAAGGGTTTCACTAGTTGGCCCTTTGGCTACTTTCCAACTCTGTGACTGTATGATTCTGTGATTCTGAGCTTGATGTTGGCCCATGTTCCTGGTTTAGATGGACTGCAGAGTTCATCTTCTATCTGAATTCTGATAGGGTTTCCACATTGGCTGTTCTCAAGAGCTCCCCTATTGGCTGTTGTTACTGAAGAGCAGAGTAGACCTAACCCATCATGTCACTTACACTCATGAACAGACAAGAAATTGCCGATGCCGTGGCCAGTGCCGTGACCATAGTTGAGACCAACTTCCCATAGGTGCTTTCGAGCGAGGGCTTCCACCGTTCTCCCTAAAAGTCAAAATGCAGCAGTTGTGAAAATCCACAGGGGTCTCATGAAGACATTTAGTTATTTATTTGTTTCCCCTTTGTTTGCCATCTCCTGTAGAAGCCCTCTCAACAGTTTAGATCCAGTCAGTTGGTATTGCTATAAAGTGAGGTGAGGACATTTGGAGAGCCTGCGGCTCAGTTTTGGTGCCCTTTGGCCCACCATGGGCTGCATCCAACTGTTGCCCCTGTCAGTGGCAAAATCAACAAAGGCCCATTTGAAGCAAGCATTTTGCTTATTCTAAATGGGGTTTTCCTGGTTTGTTGATGAAATTCAGGCAACATGCAATCTGCCAGGGCCATCTGTTACCTCTTTTTGCTCTCTTGGTTGCTACACACAGAGAAATCCTCACCTGATGTTCTGGGTGGAAAGACGAGCCTCGACAGGTCAATATTTCCCATCAGCACCCGTGTATAGGCTTCCTAAGATGTGGAAGAAAAAAAATATTTTTTTAAAAAAAGGGAAAGAGGGATTTGAAATGTTAAAGGATGAGCCAAGTTCATAGAGTCATAGAACTGGAATGTGCTCAGAGGCCATTTAATTCAACACTGTATTAGATGCAGGCAATCCAGAGCTAGAGAATCCCAAAGCGTAGGCAACAAAGTGAATCCTAAGAAGAGAGCAAGTGGGTTATAAGATATTCTAACAAAGCAACAGGCTCAGATGACTTGTATAAGTGAGCCAAACCACAAGTCACAGAAAAACCAAGGGCCAGGGAGGCTGTGGCCCTCCAGATGTTACTGGATTCCTCATTAACTCTAGCTCAGGTAATAGTGAGTCATGACTAGAGTAGTTGTTCATCTGGGGCCTTAAGGTTCTTCACCTTTCGTTTAAATCAAGGGGGTGGAAATTTTAGTCCTCCAGATGTTTTGGATGCAGATTCCTAGAAGCCCCACCCAGTGTGGCCTATGGTAATGGACTGTGGAATTCTAATCCAAAACATCTGGAGGCCCAAAGTTTCCTCATCCCTGGTTTAAATAAGATAAATCCAGCAAGGGTGGAGATGCTTCTCTTTTAAGAGCTTTCTACCACAAGAATTGGTTCACCCAGAATTTTCAGATTTTTTTTTTCCAAATTATTCTCTTCCTCAACTTTAAAAAAGGGGGAGGGATTTCCTGGCTGCTGTAAAAGATCACAGTGGGTTTTATTAAACATTTCATTTCTTTCCACACTTTGCAAAGCCAGCTGCTGGGCAGGGAGCAGAACTTCAGTTCAGTGTAATAAACAAAACAGCTACCATATATTTTGCTTTCTCTTAGGCAAAATCTTTGGTTCCTGATGACCTTAGAACAGGGAGAAGGGATTTGTGACCACCCAGGTATGCACAGAATCCTAGAGTTGGAAGAGACCCCAGGGGCCATCCAGTCCAACCCCCTGCCATGCAGGGACCCACGTCAAAGCACTCCCAACAGATGGCCATCCAGCCTCTGTTTAAAAACCTCCAAAGAAGGAGACTCCACCACACTCCACTGAGGCAGCATATTCCACTGCCGAACAGCTCTGGCCATAAGGAAGTTCTTCCTGGGATTCTGGTGGAATCTCTTTTCCTGTAGTTTGAATTCATTGCTACTTGTGCACTGCAAAACCCTCCTCATCCCTTGACAGGAGTAAGAGGAGTTACAGTCTGTCTGGAGGGCAAGAGTTGTCCACCATTAGTGAGAAGATTACATACTTCTCACTTGGTCCCAAAGTGAGAGAGATGTGGACTCTACAAGGGAACAGAGACATGGTGTAGCTTGGTTGCTGTTTGGGTGGATGGAGCAGGGGCCTAACAGAGCAGTAGGGACCTAAAGGCACCAGATCCCATCTGATCTTGGAAGCTAAGCAGAGTCAGATCTGGTTAGTACTGGGAGACTGTGAAAAATACCAATGCTATAGTTCTATATTTCAGACAAAGGAACTCACAAAACCACCTCTTGGTATTCCTTGCCTATGAAAATCCTATGAAATTCCAAGTGACCTGAAGGCACAGAGACAGAGAGCCATTTCATAGAGCAAGACAACTGAGAGATTGTGCCCAAAGTGACTTCATCCCCTGCTGTTCCAAGGCTGTTCTGAACGCACTGAAATAACAACAGGCAAAACTACTCAGAGCAACCTGGGGAAAATACAGCAGCCAGGAAGTTGGAAGGCATGGTCTGTGGCTGCTCCTCCAAGTTCCCCAGGTGTGCAGTTCAAGTTGATGTTGGAGGAGGCCTCACCTTCTGAAAAGCTGTGGGCTCCCCCCAGTGGACCGTTCGGGTTATATCTGTTGTTCCATCTCTGCCAGAGAAAGAGCAAAGCAAAGGGAGGTTTGTCAGATGCTGTGTGATAAAAGGAGCTCCCGTCACTTTCCCAAAATTGTGCTGTGTATATTCAGTGGACCCCATGGCAGACACTTCCAGGACAGCAGCTTTTCCTTTACAACACTGAGGCCTTTCCCTGAAGAGACCTACCTTACTCCATGTCTGCTTTAGGAAGCAAATAAAGTAATTTGTTTCTTCAAATGTCCCTAAGTGTCACTTGGAGATTTTTTTCTACTTACTATATTTATGCTGAAAATGTAATGCTTTTTTCATATATATCTATACACACACACACACACACACACACACACACATTGCATTTGTATCCTGTTCTTCCTCCAAGGAGCAAATTTGATACCTGATGTATCAGAAATGGTTTATCAGATTATTTTTCTTAGTTTGCATTTCATTCTCCTTATATTTTATATTTTATACAGAAATAGGAAAACCTTTTGTTTGTCTCCATTTCTCATCTTCTACTATTCCATTTGTTTTTGCTCTGCTTCAGCAACCATGGGCAATGTTTTACAAATTGCATGAAAATCTGCACACAGTTTCAAGAGGATTTCTCCTAATACACACATTGGTATGCAATTTATTTTCTTTTTTTGCAAACATTTTTACAAAGAGATTTCTCCATTTGCTAAGTCTATATACACTATGATGTGCCTGTCCCCCTAATAAATACATTTCTCTTGCTTGCTGAACTTCATCACAAAATTCTGAGAAGCCTGAACACTAAAAAGTAACTGTATTCTAGTCTGCATATTGATGTAGGAGGTGCAAATTTGGATTTTTTTTTTAAATCAAAGTACAAAATGAACAACATTCTTTCTCATACCTATGTGTACGTTGCTTAAAAAAAAGGCTTTCTGAGAAAGCAGTGTGTAAATCAAAGTAAACAAACTGCTGTTTGGATACACCCAGAATGCTGCTTGTGAGGAAGTCTCAAGAATCCTTCTGTCAAAAGCAAAGAGCTGAGCCTGGCTGAAGAGTGATACAGTAGGCTCTTCATACGCACAGATATTGGCCTCCAGAGTCCAGCAGGTACATTTCATCCACAGTCAGCTTTCTGCTGGTAGTGTTGGATGGGCTGAAAGAAGAAAAAAGACAAGAAAAGCTGCTTTGAAGACAACCAGGATAGGTAATTGGTTCTTCTCGGCTTGCCTTCAATGGCCAGCAGCCCCGGAGGGAAAACAAAAAAGAATAAGACAAGGCAGTGACATTCCTCTATTAGAACAGGTATTGACAACCTAGGGCCATCCAGGAATTTTTGGACCACAACTCCCATAATCCTTCACTGTTAACTATGATGGCTAGGACTGTGGGAAGTTGAAATCCAACAGCATCTAGACCAGTGGTTCTCAACCTGTGGGTCCCCAGATGTTTGTGGACTTCAGCTCCCAGAAGCCCCAGCCACTATGGTCAGTGCTCAGGGCTTCTGGGAGCTGACGTCCAAAAACATCTGGGGACCCACAAGTTGAGAACCACTGATCTAGACAGAGAGCCACAGATTGCCTGTCCCTGCTCTAATATTAAGGAAACTTCAGGAAACAGAGAAAGATAAACTAAATAGAAATAGAATACATCTCACCACCATGGTGAGGAGGACTGTAGCGAGCTAACCTGCGCTCCCACTCAGTCTGCTGCCAGGGGGCAGCTTCAAGGCCCCTCGGCTTTTCCTCCGTACGGTTAACTTTAAGTTGGATTAGAAGCAGACAGAACTTCAAACCGAGAGTCCCTTCAAACAGAGAACTGTCCTCCGTAAAGAAAGACACACAGACTCTTAATCCCACATACAGCGGCCAACCAGGGGCTCCAGTAGAAAGCCAAGACATGAAGTCAGTAGCATCTTCCCACTTGTGTTCTCTAGTGACTAGCAATAAGAAGAATACTGCCCTTGATGCAGAAGGTAATGTATAGCCATTGCGACTAGCAGCCGCTGATAACCTTATCTTCCTGGAAGTGTCCAGACTCCTTTAAAGCCATCGAAAATGGTGGCTGGCATCACATTTTGTGTAAAAAAACTCCACAGCAGAACCCCGTTCTTGAATAACAGTTGCTGGAGGAAAGGTGAGTGGAAATTACTGCCATTAGGGGAAGGGCCTTCCTGGTGGCACTGGCCTCATAAATTTGCTGTCTGGGGCAAAGAAGATGACATCTTCTCCCCTTTTATCTACAAAGGCCATTTGGATTGGCAGATCATTCAGTCTTCAGCCTTGGGAATGGGATAGCATCGTTCATTGCAGCTGACGAAGGCAGCAAGCTTATTTAGGAAATGCAGGGCAGGCCACATGGCACAAAACCCTGTTCACCAGCACATTGCTGCCACATCCCACCTCTGCTGTCTGAGAAAACTGCCTCACTTTGCCTAATCATACAGGCAGGTAGCTTCTTAGAGATGTCCGCTCAACGGGAAAAAGAAAACAAGAAACCGTATCCAGGAAGGTTCTTAGGTTAGTGAAGCATAAGACAAACTTGCTCAGGCAAACATGTACATAAACCACAGGCTATATTTGGTCCAGAATGATGTCAGACTTTGAGTGTCAGACTAGGACTCTGAGAGACCAGGGTTCAAATCCCCAATCAGCCATAAAAACCCACTGGGTGACCTTGGGCAAATCACATTCTCTCAGCCTCAGAGAGAGGCAATGGCAAGTCACCTCTGAACAAAGCATGCCAAGAAAATCTTGTGATAAGTTCACCGTAGGATCCCTCTAAGTGGGTTGAAGGAAACAAATATTTGGGGAAAGAATTACTAATCCCCGCCTCTCTGTACAGAGTCCTTCCAGCTGGGTATAGTTTACATTCTCAGAAATTTCACAGGAAAGGTCCTTTATATGTGGTATTCTCAGGTCATATACACATAGGGATTGCATTCAGTTTTAACAAGGCCAATTTTAAATGTTTTTTTATGGAAAATGTAAGGAGGCAGTTGAATTGCTGGCTGCTGTATGAAGAGGGAGAGACACCCAATGTTTCTGAATGGTTTGTATGACTGATACCTGGCTCTTCCTTCCTGTAATGCTTGCTTCCTTGTCCAGCATAGAAAGTGTGAGGTTGCCATCTCTAGGAAAAAGGTAAAGTGACAGGGAACCACCACCAGTTTCCAAATATTCCCCTGATTTCCATTTCTATATCAAGTACCTGTAATGAGCCAGAGCTGCATTCAGACCACTGGCAGAGATAGTTTCAAAACTTGGCCCATCGCAGTAGAGCTCTTCCCTGTGAAGCAAAATAAAAGATGTCTCCTGATTTCTGTATCTACTCTCTATAAGGCAAGAGACAGCAACTTGCTTCAACAATGGTATGGTGGAGCCAGGGATTGTAGGCTCCAAGCACCAGGACTTTTTGATTAGCAGGGATGATGTCATTCCCTCACCAAAAGTGCCATGCTTATATATATTGTTTATTCATTTATTAAATAGTTATATCCTTCCCTATATCACAAGATCTATCAGTAGCATAGCTAGAGCTTTTGCCACCCTGGTCGGACTACCTCCTCCTCCAGCTATGTCACTGCCAGGATGGACCCACTGGCCTTGGGAAAAGATCGGAAAGAGCACTGAGTCACCCCCAGTGGAGACTTCTGGAGACCCTTCACCCTGCTCTTCCTCGCCCTCCTGCCTTCTCCAAGCTGTGCCGCTTCCTTTCCTCCAGGCAGCAGCACTGCAGCAAGGGGGGCAGGGGGACTACGGCCATTTCTGCACAAGGCTGTTGTAGGGCTATGATTCCACTTCCAACATCCTACAGAATCCTGGGGCTGGCCCCTCCCGAAACTGTAAACCCCAGGATTCCGTAGGATGTTGAAAGTGGAATCACAGCCCTACAACAGCCTTGTGCGGAAATCTGATACGACTGAAGGCCAGACTGGAAAGGGCAGGCTGGCAGGCCGGGAGCTGCCCAATGACCGGGGGAACCGTCCAGTGGGTATGGTCTGGTGGGCAGAGCTGGTCTGCTGAGCCGCAGGCAATGTGCACCACTTGGAGGTTCTGTGCAGATAGGTAAGGGTGGCGCATGGCCAGGTTCAGTTCCCGGTCCTGGATGGGCTTAGACAGGATGGCATCAGGTGGTGCAAAGAGAGAGAGTTCTTGAGATGGCTACCCAAGCAGCGGCACCCGAAAAACGTGCTGCCCAGATAGACTGTTCTCTCTAGCTACGCCACTGGGTGGCATACAAATAAAATACACTTAAAACAATTAAACAATTAAGAAGTATTTAAACATTTAACATAGAAGTAATTGAAACAGTCTGAAAACTTGTTAAACAATCTAGGATTCTAAAACAATTTTTAAAACATGCCAGTCCAGAGTTGGACATAATTGTTATGTCCCCCCAGAAGCCTTTGATAAAAAGCCATGTTTTTGCTTGGCATGGGAATGAAGCCAGCCATTGCCTTAATCAGGCTTCCCAGGGGAGGGTGTTCTATAACCAGGTTGCCACAGCACAGAAAACCCTTCCCCACCTCCGCAAACTGCTAATTTTTAAAAATTAATACTGTTCTGAAGGTCCAAAGGCCATTTTGCAGTCATCCAGTGGGCCTCTCTCTTTTGCTCCAGCCCCCCAGTTGGCCCCAAATGGCAACCCAAATCCCAAGATGCCTTCTTCAGGGTTCGGGAGGTGTGTGCTATCATGCCACATGTTGTTCAATCTATTTTAGATCTACAAATTGTCTAAGTGTTTTGGTCTCTCCTTAAAGACTTGTTTCTAGGAAGTGTCATCATAAATATGACTTACACTTCAAGAAACAGCACTACCAGAATTTGCCACTGAGTCTGCATGGTGACAGAAAAGAGATTTCGACCCAAACCCCTCAGTTCACACCTGTGTTGGCTGCTATTTCACAACCAAAATCTAATGTATAACTTTGCACACTACATCATGTTAATGCTGCTTTTTTTTTTTTTTTTTTGCTATTATTCATTTAAGGACAACTCAGAGGTGTTGTCCGTATTAGACTGACCTACGTAACTGGTCCACATAATGTGCACCAGAGATCTCATCCACAGAGCCTGTGGGGACAGTCTTCTCCAGCCAGACCAAGTATCGAATCACTGCAACAGCATCTCGAACCTGTGTGAAAGAAAATAAAGAAAGAAGACAGAATTCTTTGGCTATTTCTCTGTGCCAGTATGTGAGGAGGAGGGCATGGGGATTGTGATGACAAAATCAGCACCATTTTGTCCTACGTTGTGGTTTTGATCCCACAGTCCCACTGTTCTGCCTGTTTTTCACACAGCTGGGGCAGGCTAGAATGTGTCCAGAGGAGGGCAATCAAAATACTAAAAGGTCTGGAAGCCGTGCCTTATGAGGAGAGGCTTAGGAAGCTAAGTATGTTTAACCTGACAAAAAGATTAAGAGGAGAGATGATAACCATGTTTAAATATTTGAAGGAATGTCATATTGAAGGTGGCGCAAGCTTGTTTTCTGCTGGTCCAGAAACTAGGATATGGAACAATGGATTCAAACTACAGGATAAAAGATTTCACCTAAACATCACGAAGAACTTCCTGACAGTCAGAGCCACTCAACAGTGGAATGTGCTGTCTGGGATTGTGGTGGAGTCACCTTCTTTGGAGGTTTTTAAGCAGAGGCTGGATGGCCATTTGCTGGGGTGCTTTGAGTGTTTGTTCTTGCATGGCAGGGGGTTGGACTCAATGGCCATTGTGGTCTCTTCCAACTCTATGGTTCTATGATTCTATGATTGTATGAATGTGAGCCAAGACGACTTAAAAGAAGTTCAGCCTCAGAATCTATTTCCACTTCTATACCTCATCTGTTGAAACTCTGAAATGATGAATAAATGTCCTTGATGCCTGTAATTATCCTTGTGAATTCAAATATGTAACTCTGTAGGAATAAAATGAGCATCTGTGTATTGTGGGTGTGAAATTAGCAACCTTTCCCCTCTTATCAGCCTTCCTTTTT
Organism: Iguana delicatissima; assembly: GCA_948472985.1. NCBI lineage: Eukaryota > Metazoa > Chordata > Lepidosauria > Squamata > Iguanidae > Iguana > Iguana delicatissima. The sequence goes on from CAOKZL010001995.1 coordinate 148,752, forward strand.
TGTTGTGTTTTGCTTACTGTCCGGTCTGATGAGGAGTTCTGATGAATCTGGAAGCCTAGTTCCTCCCTGAAGCCCTCTACTTCAGGGCTTGGGAGCCTGTATCTCTTCAGATGTTGCTGGATTGCATCTCCCATCAGTGCCAGCCAACAAAGCCGGTGGCCACAAATAATAGAAATTGTAGTCTAATAACATCTGGAGGGGTGCAGGCTTCCCACCCTTGGCCATTTCCACACTATAGTGTGGTTATTCCACTTATAGTGCTGTTATTGCACTTTCAACATCCTATGGAATCCTGGGGTTTCCAGTTTAGTGTGGAAATGGCCCTTATTTGTGTAGGTTCCTGCTGTTGCTTCTGGTTCTAAACTCACAGGTCACACAACCGCAGTGGCCTTTATCTGCCTTTTGCGGCTTTACGTACGTGGGCAGCCCGCAGCAGCTCCTGCTCCCTGGAGTTCTTGGCTGCCTTGGTGATCATGACAGGAGAATAATCTTCTTCAAGGAGCTTTTCCTGTGAGAAAGGAAAGACAGAGCTGTGTTCACAGGCTTTTCCCAGGCCTCCTGAGGGATGCACCTGTCTGCAAGCAGCCCAGCTGGAGACTGGCCTTGGCCATCCGTCACAGAACTCTTTACATGGTTCCTCTCTGGTAATGCGCCTTCCTGTTAAGTGGCCGTTCCCACAAACCTGGTGCTGGGTTAAATTTGACTGTTGGTAGATTAACCCTTAAAAATGTGGGAAAGGGTTATCTTGGGGATTGTGGACAATGGATTTTGAGGTGGAGATGCTCATTCTGCCATCCCCCCTAGGCAAGCCCATAGGAAGAATCGAAAACCACAGATGGTCTGTGCTGATCCGTATCAGCAAACTAGATCAAGCAGTTTTTCTCTTGACTGGGAACAGGTTTCTGTAAAGCTAATCAGCTTGAGCTGCCCCTTCCAAATGAAGCCACTCCAGCATCCTTTACACGGCAACTCAGATGGCCTGCAACAGTGCACTCTGCCTAGGAAAATCCACTGAGAGGACTGCAACTAGGGCCATTTCCGCACTAGACTGTTACAGTGCTATTATTCCACTTTCAACATCCTATGGAATCCTGCAAACCCTCCCTAACTGCAAACCCCAGGATTCCATAGGATGTTGAAAGTGGAATAATAGCACTGTAACAGTCTAGTGCAGAAATGGCCTAACCTCATGGGGGTGAGTGGGGTGGGGTGGGAGGGGCAAATGCCATAATCACCCTTTTTAATCAAAATGTCCTGGTGCTCTGATTTGGTGAGCTCTGGGTTTACTACATAACCAATCATCTAATGCTTTATATTCTGTGCCGTCTCTCTCTGGGCATTGACGAAGCCCAGGTAGAAAGGGCTAATGGACTGGAAGCTGAGACAGTTGTAAAGAGATGGTGGGATCACTCAGGGAGCATAGAGAGAGACTGGACTGGGACTTTCAGTCTTTAGAGGGTATCTTGCTCAAGCCCCAATTCCTACTGCCAACCTGGAGCAAGGGTAAAATACATCAGGCTTCCTATTCTGCTCTTCACTATGGTGGCACAGCTTTGTACCCTTCCTGTTTTCTTCTCAAGGGTTCTCATATAGGTCCCCTCCTCCTCCATGTTTTATCTGTGCGTCCTCTGTTGTGTGATGGAGCTGAGCTTTGCTTTGGAGACCAAGCAAGTTGTTGTGCTGGGGCTTACCTCCAGTGAGACATGCAGAGAACTGAGCCATGCCTGGCCTGTGCTGGGTGGGGAAAATATCCAGATTGCTAATGGTAATTCTTTGCATCTTGCCCCACATCTTTTGGTTTGGCTCTGTCCTGTGTCCTTAGCCCACCCACCACAGGAAAGTGCTCCCCCCAACACAAAAACATCCTTTCAAGTTATAATTCAGCTCCTGAAGAGAACAAGATTAATTGCTCCTGCTCCTGTTGTTCATCTTACCGGAGGGATTTCTCTGTACAGCCCAAGAGTGGTGTACTCGGTTCCGATCCAGACACGAACACCGTCCTGCTGAGCGTACCTTCTCAGGCTCTCACTCACTTGCTCATATTCTTCTACCATCACACAGAGGGTCCCGGGGCACCCAGCAGCCAGATCCTGGGATGCATCCTTACTCAGCCGGCTCTGATTCACAAACAGACTGAGGGCAAATCAAAGCAGGTCAGAAAGATGTGCTGTGGAAGGAGAGAAATGGCCATTTCCACACTAGCCTAAGGCCCCTCTCTAAACTGCAAACCCCAGGATTCCATAGGATGTTGAAAATAGAATAATAGCACTATAACAGGCTAGTGCAGAAATGGTCATCTTTCATGTCTCTTCCAAGGAATTTGAGACAGTGGACTTAGTGAGCCTTTCCTCACAACAATTCTGCAAGGTAAGGCTAAGAAGTTGTGACTTTGTGGCTGAGCAGGGATTTGAACCTGAATCTGACACTCCATGCCAGCCTTTTTTAAGCTTGCATCCTCCAGACATGCTGAACCAATGAGAGTTACAGCCCTACACATTTGAAGGGCAACAGGCTGGGTAAAACAGCTTTTTCTACTACATCAGGTTGGATCTAGGGGTAGCATGATCTCAGAAAAGTTACGTTTTTTGAACTACAGAGTTTTCCAGCTGGCATGGCACAACCCATGATGCCTGGAGTTTCTGGGAGTTATACTCCAAAAAGTAAATTTCCCAGGCTGTGATGGTGGAGTGGGCTTGTTTAAAAATGAGGAATTGTTCAAAGAATTTATTTTAGGCTTTGCTGTCACTTTTCCTGAAGAGGTCCAAAAATGGTCATTGGACATGTTCCATATCTCACTTCATCTATAAATAAAAGTTCTGTGTCTGTTTGCCTGTCACTGTGTCAAGCGAAAATGGCTGTGTCGATTTTCACCAAATTTGGAGGGCATGACTTAAAATACAGGCTATTTGGTCTACAGGAAATTCATTTTGGGAGCTCCTAAGAGCATCAGTCAGAGAGAGTGCTGCGGCACATCATTTGAAAGATTTTGATCAGTTCAGCTTTTTTAAAAAATTGAAAAACATAAATAAAAGTAAGTTTCCGTCTGTCTCTTTGGCCATTTCTGCACTAGCCTGTTACAGTGCTGTTATTCCGCTTTCAACATCCTATGGAATCCTGGAGTTTGCAGTTTAGGGAGGGGCCTAACATCCATAGGATGTTGAAAGTGGAATAACAGCACTATAACAGGCTAGTGCGGAAATGGCCTTTGTTCATCAAATTTTTCATCAAATTTGGAGAGTATCTTGAGGATGGTCTAACATAAACTATCAGCTACATGGCATACTTGAATTCACTTTTGGTGGGTTCTGGGGAGAAACCCCAAATATTTTTTCATTCACATAGAGAAGTATGTCTGGCAGTCCATTAAGGGAGGGGAACTCCCTCAAGGACAACTGAATCTGATGTATAATGTGAAGAATGTCTCAGTAGAGACACTTATTTCCAAGAACAGCTGAAACAGGATGATCGTTAATAATGGTTAATGATTCTCCAAGCAACAGTAGGTGCTACAGCTAGGCTAAAATAGATGCAAATATAATACTGACTATTAATGAGAATAGACAGGCTCTTTTATGTAAAGACTCTTTTTCTGCCTTGTTTCCAAAAGGCCAAGTTATTTTAATACAAGCCACTATTACTACACAGATCCATCTGTGCTTGTGATAACTGGATTATTTCTTTTCAGGTTCTCACACCCATAATTCAAAGGTAAGACGCACGTAGGCTTCAATGTATATCTGGTTTAAAATTGGCTCTTTCATCATTTTCCCCCTGTTCCTGCCACCTTGCATTAACTAATTGATAAGCGATTCATTTTGTCACTAAGGAAATAAAGGTGTGTGTTGCCAGGTGAGTTCAAAGTTCCCTCTAGATTCAAAGTTTCAACTAATATTCTTTCAGCTTTTGAGAACAAAGTCAACCAGAAGCCTCTTGAAGCTTATAGGCAAATATGCATGGAACAGCCATCACTGGACTCCAGCACCTAAAGATGAGATGTATATTGCCTCTGAACACGGTCCCTTGACATAGCTATTATTACTAACCAGCATATTTACCCAGCGTTGCCTAGGATTTTATTTTCACATAGGTAACACTTGTTAGAAATACCTTAAGAATTACCTTACCTTACTTTAGGAATTAGATACGGTTGAAATACATAGATTTGATATCCTGTATCCAGTACCTGTAACTTTCCCCCATATCTCCCAATCCAATTTGTACTCAGAGTTGTTAACATACAGAGGTTTGGTTTCTGAGGGAATACATTGTCCTCCTCCTTCTTGCTGCTAGGCCTTGTCTCCATAGCAGTCAACCAGGCCTAACAGCTCTCTGGCTGAGAATTCTAAAGGCTCCTCCCTAAACTGCTAACCCCAGGATTCCATAGAATATTCACAGGCAGCCAATCATATGAAATCTTCTCCCTTGACATAGCCAATCATATGAGGTCTTCACCTGCCTGACACAAACAAACTCACAAACTTTGACTTTTATATATTAGGTAGCTAGTGATGGACACATCATTATCCACAAAAGAATTGAATTCTAAAATTAGCATTGTCTGCAACATCTCCCTTTTCCTGTTTTGGGGAAAATATTTCCCTGGCACTTGGTTCCAAACTATATGCAACAATAACACAGTGCTTTTAAGCATGTACAGAGGGTCTTATAATTTTCTGTTTCCCAGCTTCAGAGGTGAATCAAGTTATTTGTATAGCTGCAGTGTCACCACTCACCCAAAAGAAGATGGTATTAGTAGGCTTGGAGAAACCACAAGGTTTGTGGAAATACAAAACAATGTTCAGGTAGGGACAAAACTTAAGGGGTTTATATAAATTTGAATGTATGTATGTGAATGTGTACGTGGAGATATATATCTCCTTACAAAATAGCTCAGTGAAGACTGAATATACTCAGTTGCCAGAGTTGCTGATGTCTCTGCAGGGAAAAGAGGAGGAAACTAGGGCCATTTCCGCACTAGACTGTTATAGTGCTATTAATCCACTTTCAACATCCTATGGAATCCTGGGGTTTGCAGTGTAGGGAGGGCCCCCTCTTTAAACTGCAAACCCCAGGATTTCATAGGATGTTGAAAGTGGAATAACAGCACTATAACAGTCTAGTGTGGAAATGGCCTAGAACAGTGGTTCTCAACCTGTGGGTCCCCAGATGTTTTTGGACTTCAGCTCCCAGAAGCCCTGAGCATTGACCATAGTGGCTGGGGCTTCTGGGAGCTGAAGTCCACAAACATCTGGGGACCCACAGGTTGAGAACCACTGGCCTAGAAGAAAATGGGAACGGACTATCCTAGAAAAGGGCCTGGTTAGAATCCTGAACAGAATTCCAAGCTGAAAAATTTTGGTACAGGTCTCATCTGGAAAATATGAACTAGAATGCTCGATATGATGTGGGGAGGTCAAGTACCTGATATTCGTCTTGGTGAGAAGCGTGTAAGCGTAGAAGACAGGCGTGTAAGGGATGTCATTTCCTCGAAGATTGAAGAGCCCTGCGGAAAGGCAGCTGTTTCTTACCTCTTCCTCTTTTGTGCCATGGTGGCTCTTAAGTTGTTGAAAGGAGGGCAGGTAATGGTTTGCAGAACAGAAGGAGGGAAGTTGTTAGAAGCTTTGTGGGAGGCAGGGAAGAAGGAGAGGAGGAAGCTACTGGAATCCACCACAAATCAGCTGTGTAGAACAGAAAAAGAGATGAAGGCCATTTCCGCACCACAGTGTTATAGTACTATTATTCTACTTTCATCATCCTATGGAATTCTGGGGTTTGTGCTTTACTGGGGACAAAGAGCTCTCTGGCTGAGAATTCTAAATGCCTCTCCTTAAACTGCAAATCCCAGGATTCCACTGCATGTTGAAAGCAGAACAATAGCACGATAATAGTGTAGGGCGGAAATGGCCGAAGACACATCAGATCTGATCTTAAACATCCAAGAATCTCTGCTTTCAGATTTTAGAAGTTATAAAGCGGGGGTTGGGCGCAAATGGAGAATTGGAGGGGCATTGTTGACTTCTCCTGACCCACACCACAGCCCTTTTTAATAATTAGAAATGATGTTATGGTCGCTTCTGGTCAGTTTTCAGTGTGATTTTTAGCTGGTTTTTGGTCCCCAAACAGTGCCGGGAATGGCACCCCTTGTAATCATTTCCTGCCAGACATTGTGAGGAGCGTGGATGCTGTTTTCTTTTCCTTTTCCTTGCAATTTGGGAATCTGAGGAGTGTGGAGGTGAGGAACCAAAGAACACACATGACCTCTAGGACTGTATGGGGCCTATTCCCAACACTGTTATAAAGGCATACCTGAAAATGCACAGCCCCTGGTATTACACTAAAAAAACGGGGCTAAAAGCTCAGCAGAGAGTTGAAGGCAGAGTCAGCCCAAGATATTTCACTGCCTGAAGCAAGGACACGATATTGTTGTCTTCATTTCACATATAGTAGCTGACTGGATCAGCAGCTGAATATTTCTTAAACAATGGGAACAAGATAGCATCCTCAACCATACTCTCCAAGTATCCCAGTTTGTCAGGGACAGTCCTGACTGATCTTCTGTTACCTTACATTTTTCAGTTGCTTTTAAAATGTCTCAGTTTCTTTTTACTCCTTGCACTTTCTCCTTTAATTCAACTGCAGCAAACTGAGTTCAAAGTGCACAAGTAGTTTCTACTCAATTATTTAGCACAGGGGAGAAGAAAGAAGGGGGCAGAATTTTGACCTTCCCTGTTGACTCAAGTAAAAGCAACTGCTGTAGCCTGTCCTAGCTTTTCTGTTCTTCCTCATTAATAACTTTTGCCTTCTTGATTTTACACTGATGTTGCTTGACCACCCACATCTTGGTTTTCACCTGTGGAATATTGGAGGGTCTGCCACCATAAGACCCAGGCCATTTCTGCACTAGACTGCTATAGTGCTATCATTCCACTTGTAACATCCTATGGAATCCTGGGGTTTGCAGTGTAGGGAGGGGCCCCTCTTTAAACTGCAAACCCCAGGATTCCATAGGATGTTGCAAGTGGAATGATAGCGCTATAACAGTCTAGTGCGGAAGTGGTCTCAGTGTGGTGTAGCGGCTTGGGTTGGGCTAGGACTCTGCAGACCAGCGTTCAGATCCCTGCTTGGTCATCGGTGATCTTGGGCAAGTCACATTATCTCAGCCTCAGAGGAAGGCAAGGGCATACCTCTTCTGAAAAAAATCTTGCCAAAAAACACCTATGACAGATTTGCCCTTGGGCAGCCAGAAGTTGGAAATGACTTGAAGGCATGCCACCACACCACAACAATGCCACCACAGCAGAGGGGAGCAGGCTGGTAGTTGTGGTACTCGAGGTTTCACTTTCCAACAGAAGGAAAGCACAAACAGTTGGGAGGAATGACTGGTGGCTGCCAGTGCTGTCCCACATGATATGACACCTGAGGTGGCTGCCTCATTTTGCTTAATGGCTGGGCCTGTCTGGGGGGTATAGTAACAGCGCCTTGCATAGCATTTCTTGTGACCATGTGAAGCTATTTTTACACTGAGTCTGGCTGTGTGGCCCAGAACTATTCACAGTCCTTGGCTGAGATGTCTGTGGTCTGAGATAGAGGGCTGTCATAGCCAAACCCTAAATCACCAGCTTGTTAATGTATGGATAATTGACTGTAAATTGCATCTAGGTCTGCATTCAGTTCCAGGAGGAGATAGCTGGGTAAATCCACACATAAAAAAAAATAAAACTTGATGCAGCAAATTCTTCACACTTCCCTACTGAGAACTCAATGCTGGTGGTGACAGCACAGACGAGAAACAAGAAAGAAGAGGATGGATGTGGAGGAGAAGGACAGGGCTGTGTGAATTGACATTGATGAACACTTACAGGCCGTTTCCTCTAGACCGGAGAGCAGGACTGCAGTGGGCTTCCTGTCGTGATTCTCCATCTGGGTCCGGATATGAGAAACCTTCTCTTGCCAGGTGCTCCCTTAAGGAAGGAGAGACAAGAAGGAACAGGAGCTCTGTTGTAAATGTGGGCACTTTGGGAAAATCTGCGGAGAGGAACTGTTCACCTGAAGGATGTTTTATGGGCCACAGTGGGTCCCCCAAATGCAGACAATGAAAAACAGAAGTGGACAGATTTCCATGTCTCCTTTAATTAAAAAAACAACAACACATTTGGAGCTTGGACGCATTTGGGATGGTCCACTGAGCTTGAAAAATAAAGCCCTTACTTCTGCTTCCCCACTACATGAAAAAATGGTTTTTGCAGTGGGGGGGGCTGTGCCACAAAAATAATGTAAGGGTATTATTGCAGCCTGTGTGTGGTTTACTTTTCCCTACCTCTCATATAGATCATATTAGACCCAAAAGACAGGAGGCAAGACAGTTACAAAAGACATATGACGCGCTGAAGCCATCCATATCTGAGCCGTCCATAACTGTGGCACCCAGGACAAGATTTACTACTTCTTCAGCATGTCTTTATATTCAGTCCAGAATTTTTGAAATAATTGTTTCAAATAGAGTTATATATAACTGATTTCCCCCCGGCAGCTGATGTACAGCTGTATTCTGATGACAATGCAATAGGAGGCAACATCACTCCTTTTGTAGTGTAATTCTGTAACTGGTTCCACCAAAGCCAGTAATGTTTAAGTTATGGCTGTATATACACCTCACTTTCTAGGTGTCTTTTAGTCCCAAGGCCAGTGGCATGGTGCATTATTGTGCTTCTTCACCAAGAAACTGAAAAGGAACAGTTTTATTTACTGTTCAGAAATGGCAGAGTAATGTGTTACTTTTAAGAAAAATAAAAACCAGATAAAGCAATAACTAGCTACAATTTGGAGCTTGCAACAAATTACATTTCAAAAGTAGCTTTCCACATTGTGATTCATTCTTCTCAAGCAATCCATTCTTCTCAATAATAAATAGCAATAACGATAAACAGTGAAACTGCAGAGGGAGAAAACATACTCCACCAAGGGGTGGAAGCTTGTTTACCTTAACTGAGGCCATTTCTGCACTATATTGTTATATTGTCACTGCTGTTTATTGTTGCGGTTTTTGCTAACCAGAGTTTGGGAAGTTATGCTTGAGAAGAATGAATCACAATGTAGAAAGCTACTTTTGAAATGTAATTTGTTGCAAAGGCCCCTCCCTAAACGGTAAACCCCAGGATTCCATAGGATGCTGAAAGTGGAACAAGGGCACTATAACAGTGTAGTGTGGAAATGGCCTGACAGCGGCTTTCTGGATTGCCAGACAAGGCTTTTCCCAGCCTTACCTGGGATATCTGGATGCATTTTGGAAAAAGTTTTCAAGAGTTCTCTAGAAGGTTCAAAACATTTTTATTTACTTATGCAAGGCTTACTTGACCTTTCACAAACACATATTGTTCGGTTTCAATAAACATTTTGCTGAAATCTGTTGAACTGCTCTTCTTTTTTGTGACGCAGGAACCCGTCCCTGTTCTTTTTGTTCCTGGAACAAGCCTTTTCTGTTAAACAGGCAATGCCCAGGAACTTAATTGAGGTACAGCTGTAGTGGGAGGCTTCAGAGGCCAGCAAAGTCGGGGCCAGGGCTGTACGTGGCACTCACCCCAGTCCTGAACGGAAGTACTGCCATGCCCTCACATCCTGTGTTTCGTGTTCCTGCTGCCATCGGCTGGCTAGGGGTATGCAACTGGATGGATCTTTTGACTAACCTGTAGCTGCAGGGATGAGGAAGGCTTAAGCCAGAGCCTAAATAAGATCCCTACCTAGGGCCTAAATACCTAAAAGGCACCAGATCCCGTCCGATCTTGGAAGCTAACCAAGGTCAGTCCTGGTTAGTTCTTGGATGGGAGATGCCAAGGAATACCAGATATCATCTAAGATATAAGAGTCAGTTTGTTTGTCTGTGTCAGGGGAAGACCTCACACGATTGGCTGCCTAAGAAGATTCTATGGATTCCTGGGGTTTGCAGTTTAGGGAGAGACCTTTAGAATTGTCAGCCAGAGTGCTCTTAGGCCTCAGTCAGCTGTGTCTGTCTTGAGTAGGCCTGTTGCTTTGGAGACAAGGCCTAACAGCAAGGAGGAGGACAGTGTATTCCCTCAGGAAGCCAATCTCAGTATGTTAACAACTCTGAATACAGATTCGAGTGGGGAATATGGAGAAAAGTAACAGGTACTGGACAAGACAGTTTGGAGAATTAGAGACACAGGATCTCCAATCTTTCTAACAAGTATTACTTATGAGAAAATAAAATCCCAGGCAATGCTGGTTATAAATGTTAGTACGCAAGGAACTCGCACAATCACCTCTAAGTATTCCTTGCCTAAGAAAACCCAATGAAAAATTCCCTGGGTCACCTTAAGTTGACAGCCGACTTGAAGACACCCACACCCACACTCACACAGAGAAACACTGAGCCCAGTCCTGAGTATTCACCCAAGGGTTACAGTTACAATAGTGACAAAACATCCTCCAACCTATCAATTTCACATTTTGGAATTTCACATACTGCTTCAGTGAGCAGTGTAGAAAAGGAGCACTGAAGCAAGCAAAGCTGCATTTTACCCCAAGATACCTGCGGTATGGTTGAACCGCATATACAATTTTGAGTTAACCTGAACTGAAGGTAAAAAGCTTTTTTCCCAGTGACTAAAAAGATGTACTAGTTTTTGAGACAGCAGGTCACATAACGAAGTGAAAATCTCTATGTCACACGAAGGTTAAGCCCTTAATGGTACAGGATGCATTCTCAATGCTCTAGAGCAACGGTAGTCAACTTCTGGTCCACCAGATCTTTTGGACTTCAGCTCCTAGGTTTCCTAAGCCCTGCCATTTTGACTGGAGCTTTTGGGAGCTGGATGTCCAAAACATCCAGAAGATTAAAAGTTGAGAACCATTGTTTTTTTAAAAAAAGCCTAGAGGTAGCAACTTGCTCTTCAGAATATTGCTTCTGCTCTAACACTGCTTCTGATTAGATCCAGAAAATTTGGTAAGATCTGGAGAGGTATCCAGATAGAAGAAAATATATTTCCACAAATGTCCTCGAATATGATACAATTTAGTCTCATTATTTCCTGTCCAAATAGTAACTAAGAAACAGCCTAGACCAGGTTGTGTTGAATTGTAGAATCACAGAGTTAAAAGTGGCCCCAAGTGCCATCTGGTTCAATTTCCTACTAGTGCAGCAGGAATCCACGGGTACAACACCTCTGACAGATGTTTGTTTAAAAGCTTCCAATGAAAGAGTGTCTCTGCTTTCTGAGCTCATCTATTTCATGGTCAAACAGCTATTACAGTCAAGAAATTCTTCCCTGGTGGCGCAGTGGTTAAATGCCAGTACTGCAACCACAAGGTTGTGAGTTCGATCCTGCCAGGCTCCAAGGTTGACTCAGCCTTCCATCCTTTCGCAGGTCGGTAAAATGAGTACCCAGCTTGTTGGGGGCAATTAGCTAAAATACATTGTAAACCGCTTAGATAACACTAGTTGATAGGCGGTATAGAAATAACTGCTATTATTGCTAATATTTAGCCAGGGTCTCATTTCCTGCAATTTGAATCCAAGGGTTCAGGTCCTATTTTCTTGAACAGCAGAAAATAAACTCACACCATCTTCTACTCAGTAACTTCCATGTCTTACATCTATATCCTTGCTCCTTTCACTACCTCCTTGCTTGGGATCTGTGGCAGACAGCCAACTTCATTCATGACATAAGAACATACCGGTGAAGTTGTCTGGGAGCTGGTAGATGGTGTTGGTGGGTGGAAGAGGCCTCTGTGAACCCCATGCATGGTCCACCAGGTTGCCATCTATGGTAACAAGGATCTGATCTGAATTCTCTAGGGCTTGGAGGTAGCTGTCCCAATTATCTGAGGAAAGAGAATATGTCATGTACACAGGCATAGAGAATCATGCAATGTGTCCATGAATTTAGGGTTGTTTTCCTTAGGCAGAGACTGTTGGAGCAGAGAAGGTCAAGAACAATCATCCTTCTGCTCAAGTATTCCCAGTATGGTGGTGGATGGCAACAGAAGAAAGGGGACCACAGAACACTTCAGAGTGGTAGAAACTTACTGTGCATTGTTGGCAGCCCCCTGTGACTTGAACAGAGCTCAGAACAGGTTTTGTAAAGACAACTCCCAGAATTCCAAGAAGAGCATGGCCACTGGCCATGACTGTTAGGGGATTCTACTCCAAAAGGGGATTCTACTCCAAAAAGCAATTTTTCCAAGTTCTGGGTCTGAATATCCCCTAGTTGTTTTCATTTGATTCAGCTCAGAGGTACTTCATACCAATGGAAAAGAGGTAGGGGTCCAGTCCAATTCTTTCCCCAGCAGGGACTTCATTAACTATCCACTGTGCAATAGAGGGAATCCAAACTGCAAGAGAAAGGAGAAACCATCAGTGACTCTCCAGTGTCTTGGTGAAGGCTGCATGATTGGACCACCCCAGCAGTTCCTCACTTCAGTTCCACTGGCAAGAAAACTACTCAGTGTTTGAAGGGACCACAAATCTGTGGAAGAACATACACTTTCCATGCAGAAGGTCCCAGGTTAAACCCTGATATCTGCAGGTAGGACTGGGAAAGGCTCTTGTCTGGAAATCCAGAAAGTCACTGTCACTCAATCAAAATGACCCTTCCTCAACTCAGAAATAACCTCTGGATGTACTATACTCCCACCAAGATTTTTGTTTGAGATCTTGGAGAATCAGTCTGAACCTGGATATACTGGGGGAAGTCTATGTGTGTACTTCCAGATGTTGGACTGTAACTCCCATCAGCCTTAGCTAGCACAGCCAGTGATGAGGGATGATAAGAACTGAAGTCCAAAAACTTCTGGGGATCAAAAGTTGTCCTCCCTACCCACAGCTTAATAGATGGATGGTCTGTCTCATTGGAAGGTAGCTTCCTTCGTTTTTAAGGTAGGAAGGGGCACAGGAGGGATCTCACTAAAGACCTAAGCCTTTGGGCAGGCGAGCTCCAAAGCCAGCATTAGGGGGTAGCCTTGTCAGGTCTTGTCATGGTCTCCACCTGAGTTTGAGGTCCCACTGTTAGCCTTTGGAGCTTGCTGACCTTGGTGTATCCTCTCTGGCTGCATCTCATATTTTGTGAATGGATGCTGTTTGGGTCCAAAGGGAGACCAGGACCACCAAGCAACTGCAGGCAGTTGTCTTAGGCAGCAGATACTGAATAGCAACAGCAAGGTACTGGAGCTCTTGTGATCTCTAAGCTACTTTGCTACCTTTAGGTGTTGTGAAGGATGCTGTACTATTTGAAGGGGTCTATTTTCTTTGGAGGTTCAGTGAAATGCGTGGGTGGGTGGGTGGAAAATAAAAGCATTGCCTCTCCAAGTAAGAATTCTGCCCTCAAAGAAATTTTCCTTCAGACCCTAAATTTCTAGGATTGCTGGGGGTGAGACATCTAAAACCATTCAAAGACTTAGCCATATCAGTGTCTTGCAGCATAAAAAGGAGGAAGGAAAGGCGGGAAAAAGAAAAAAGAAATATGGCAGCACCTCTAAGACTAGCCGGTATTTATTTTTGCATGAACTTTTATGGATACAAACCCACTTCATACCTAGAACTCTTCTGTTTACATTCTCACGGTGACTTGGCATGCTTTTTTTCTTTGGAAGTCTAAACTCTGTCTTGAAATATTCAACAGAAGTTTTAAGTTACTGCAACACTACAAATGTTGGGACTGAAAGAAAGTTTCATTTGGGTAGCAGCATTGCCCTCACCTCGTTGCTACAACCTGGTTTGCTCTTGTATATAAAATGAGAGGATATGCCATATTATTTTTGCCTTAGGTTAGGGTAGGTAGCTCTCAGTATATAGAGGATGGTGTTGACCTTCAGGGAACCATGAAGGATCATACTCTCTGAAGAAAAAAAAAGGTATTTTTTGCCCTCCCATGCTCCATAAGCAAGATGGGAAGCAATTTTACTACCAGGAGAGGGTCCCCCCCCAACAGTAAGTGCCTAAGGACTCATCTTTTGGGGCACTCCCTGTTCTTTTGGGCCTAAAATGGCCTGGGAGGGCAGGTCAATATTTGGGGCCAGTTCTTTACAGAGTCAAACAAATGAGCACTGGCAACAGTTGGGAGGAGAAAAAGGAAGTGGGTCCACTGGGAGAGGAAGCCCTGAGATCATCTTGCCAAAGACCCTTAAAACCTGGGACCAGTGAAGCAGGGGTACATCTTGAAGTGCAACTGCTCCTTATGACAGTTTACATGGCCAGCCTCACAAGAGGAGACTAGAAATATAGGCAATTATGTTCTTCCATGAGCTGGTGGTATAGTGAGTGGAACATTGAACTAGGACTCTGGAGAACAGGTTGGCTGTGGAAACCCACTGCAGGAGCTTGGGCAAGTCACACTCTCTCAGCTGCAAAGGAAAGCAAAGGCAAACCTCTCTGAACAAAACTGGCCAAGAAAACCCTTGTGATAGGATCACCTTCTTCTTGTTGTTGTGTGCCTTCAAGTTGTTTCCAACTTATGGTGACCCAATGCAAACCTATCCCAGAGTTTTCTGGGGTTGAGAGTGTATAACATGCCCAACCCAGTGGGTTTCTATGGCTGAGTGGAGAATTGACCCCTGGTCTTCAGGGTTGTATTCCAGCACCTTACCACACTGGCTGTAGGATCACATAACTCTGAAACGACTTAAAGGCACACAAAACAAACATATCAGCAGTAATAGCAGCTTTCAACTCCACTGGGTGCATGACCCAATTAATGGGTCTTAAGGGCCCCTTCAAGACCAAGGAGCCCAGAATTACTTTGCATTATACTTTGCATAGTCACTACATTATAGTGATGCTGGGATAATCCACCCCCACCCCCAACGAGTGGGAGGACTACATGGAAAACTCAGATGGAACACAGAAGCTTGAGTAGATTGGCAGATGATGCCATTGTTCCTGCTTATCAAAAGAGTCTTGGCACTCTAACCTTGCAAGCCCTGGCTCCATTAGATCATTGTGTGGGATGGGCCTGAGGCATTTTCCTATGGGAGAGAAAAGTGGGCCATCAAATATCGTGGTCTCAGGCCTGTTGGGGCTTGAAAGGTTAATAGCATCACTCAGCACTGGACTTTTTGTTGGATTTGGTCAGCTATATCCCAGTCAGAACTTGCCAGCTGGTGTGTAGCCTTGGGATGGAGAAACAGAAGATGGTGATGGGCAGAAAGACATAGTTCAGGTGATAACCAACCTGACTTCTGCAGCTCCCAGTTGCAATCCATCTGGCGCTCAGCTTGGATCCAGTAGCGGCTGTCTGTGAAGAGGGCTGCCTTCTGCAAAGTGATCACGCCGGTCCCTAAGATAAGCAGGTAGGAAGATAAATTCCCATGAGAATTAATTTCTAAAATCAGAAAAGTTGTGGCTATTTGAAAATACATCCCTTCATACAAAATTTAGAAGAGTCACTTTGGGATTTATTCCCTAAAATAACTTTTCCAAGCTCTACTTCCATGTTAAAACTCTTTCCCCTAAATCTCAGTTCTGTTTTGCTGGATGCGGCTATCCCTCTGTACAGAACTAGCACTCTACACTTGACTAGCAGTTTATGCTTCTTTATTCTAACTTGAGTTTCTAAGAGAATTCTAATTCAAATTAAATCTGGTTTACAAACAGGCAAAAAGTATTTTTAAAGGCAATCTGGAGTGCATGTGAATGAGATTTATGTCAGCCCAGAGAATGGATGATAGCCATTCTTAGACCAAATACAGATGTAACTTTCATTTCACACTCAGATTATAGATGTGGGAGATTAGACGTAAACGATTTCTGTCTCTTGTTTGTTTGTATTTATTGTTATTTTTAAAAATTGCCTACAATCACTTAAATGGGACGCTTTCTAGCATCTTGAAGATATTAAACCCAGCTATTGCACCACATCTCTTATTATTTCAAAATTCAGTAAAGAACCATTGTTTTAAAAAATAAATTTGATCTCTCTTCGCAAATTCATAATTAAGCAATGGCCAGAGCAATTATGTGCTATGAATACACAGGGGCTTGCACAGAGCTTGGCAAAGTTAGTTTTTTTGTGGAACACCAACTCCTGGAATCCCCAGTCAGGTGGGCATTGTATGGCCGAGGGGATTATGGCTGGGGGGTTCTGATAACTTTTCTAGCTTCTGACCTGGAAATATGCTGGCGCTATACCAGTGCTATATATAACATGTGATCAGATTAGCAAAAGAGCAGAAAACACAGCAGAAACAACCAACCATCTTTGTCTATACCACCACTGCCAGCAGTTCCTTAGTATAGCAGAGACAACGTCTTGGCACTGCCCAGAAAAAGGAGGAACAAAACATGTGGGCTGAACAGTGGGGCATGACCATGATGATTGCATACCTCCTGTAATATGCACATAGCCTGCAGGCAGTGCCACTATGCTTCTAAAACATGAGCCCCAGGAGTACAAGAAGCAAGCACATCTGACAGCCATCATTAGAAACACAGCTGAACGAGCAGATACCAGATAAGCCCTACAATGTCTGGACCAAGTCCAATTCATGGACCCAAGCCCAGCCCACACCACTGGTTTTTACCAGACTGCCAAACCTGCTGGGGAGCATTCCATCAGACCCAAGCAGGTTCCCAAGTAGATGGACACAGGGATTTAAAGATGTGTGTACACTACACTCACTTTTTGTGTTTGCTACAGGAAGCGTGGAGCTGCTTGGCTCTGACAACCACATCTTTTGACAGCAAAAGTTTTGCCTGCTAATCTTGGGGAAGAGGTGTGGTTATCCAGTTTTTAGTGCAATCTTCATATGTTCAGATGTGCTTGTCCTCATTTTTCCAGGGCTGGAATTTGACATTCCCTTCGAGTACTGGTTTTGTTTCCTTGTGAATAAGAGCACAGAGTGCCCGCAGGGTTTGGGTGGCTCATGGCAGTTGGTCAGGCAAGGCAGATGGCAGGCTGGAAGTTACACTCACCTGATGATCCTGTGAAGCCTGTCATCCAAGATAGCCTCTTGTCCCGTTCTGCAATATACTCGCTCTGGGAAAAAAGAAGGTCTGAGACTAAGAACCAGTATTCCTCCCCAGAGGTAGCTTTCTTACATGAGGAACTTAGCAAGCTGATTTACAGGGGGTCAACTTAATTGTCCATCTAGCCCATTATCATCACCTCCATCAATCCAGAATTTCAGGCAAGAGTCCTTCTCAGACCTACATGGAGATTCCTGTTTTTATACTGGTCGTCTCCTCCTGTCCAAATACTAACCTGGCCTGGTCTTGCTTGATTACCAGGATCGTAATATCTTCAGGGTGGTGTGTTTAGCTCTCACAGTTCTAATAACAGATCCACATATATTTTCCTTGTAGAAAAAAAGACACCTAACAAATCCAAATTAAGTCTTTAAAAAAGCAGAATTCTGCAACTTGTATAAAATACATACGTTTGTATAAAATAAATAAATAAATAAATAAAATTTGTATAAAATATACATGCAAATCAGTTCCTTTGCATAATGTATTCTGCTTATGCTGATCATGGGGAAAGCTTTACCTACTCCAAAGGGTAAAGGAATTCCTTAGCCCAATATCAGATGAGCAATTTCTCCATGCTTTGCCACATTCCTTTTAACCCAGTACTTCTCAGATGTGGAGGACTGGCAATTTCCCCCTACTCCAACATGACATGGACCAGCTCCACATTTGAGCTTTAATCATTTATTTCTTTCCCCTAAAACTCGCTCATGGACTGGTATTGATCCACTGACCTCCATGTTGAGTAGCACTGTCTAACCTATTTCTGCAGCCATGAAGGCTAGAAGATTCTCATTTTTTTTCCTTACTTTTTCAGGATCTGTATCTTAGGCTCCGGTCTGTTCACCGCAGACTTATGGAAATGAACCCTGCTTTCAGCTAATCACTGCAGCCCAGTTTTTATATTGCCCCTGAGGCCAAAAGCAAGATCAAAATATTGTCTAATTGAAGCGGGGTGGCCAACTCTGGCTCTCCAGATGTTTCTGGAATGTACCTCCCAGAATCACTACTGACAAGGCTGGTTGTGGTGGATAGAAGCTGTAGACCAAAAACATTCGGATGGTCACATTTGCCCATTCCTGACCTACATACTTAAAAGATTGATCAGACCTCAAGCCTTTGTGTTCGGTTTCAGAAGCAGCCAATTCTCTTGCAGCTGTTTTCCCTGCCAGCTCTTGTTAAGGAAATTAAGATATAGATCTTATGCTCCTTCCTCATTACACTATTATAGTGCTATTATTCCACTTTCAACCTCCTATGGAATCTGGAGGTTTGCAGTTTAGGGAGGGGCATTTAGGCTTCTCAGCCAGAGAGCTCTTTGGCATCAGTAAACTACAAACCTCAGAATTGCACAGGATGTTGTAAGTGGAATAACAACACTATAACAGTGTAGTGTGGAAATGGCCTTAGTGTCAAAGGAACCAAACAAGAGTTCTTCCAGACTGGTATAACTTCTCATGATACAGTTCCTTTGGTTTGGTTAGGTTTTGCTAGTAGTTGTCACCTCATCTACTTGTTCCATTCTGTTTTGAAATTGTACAATTTCTTGGATCTGTACTAGGGCTCTTGTGAACATTTTTCAGTATTGAAGCATGGTTTACAGAGGTGGTTCTATGGTTTGAATTTAGCAAAATGTTCTCAGAGTTACAGACTTATACAATGGCCCCTCGACTTTTGTGAGGGTTCGGAGTGCAGAATCCTTGCGAAAGACAAAAAAATATAAATAATTCTCCTCTTCCAGATTGAGGCTCCACCTCCCATTCCCTTCTGAAGTTCTCCCCTCCCATTCCCTTGCTCTTTGCCTGAGCGGGTGTGCCTTCCTTCTCCACGCCCAGACAAGAGGCAAAGGAATGGGAAGGGCAGCCCTGCAGGTTGTGAAGATGCATGTGAGCCTTTCTCCCCCCATTTGCTTGCTCTTTGCTGAGGTGCAGAGAAGGAAAGCAGGGCGCCTGGGCAAATGGCAAGTGAATGGTGGGAAGAGACGTATGCGTGCAGGCCTTTCCCCCTCCGTTCACTTGTTTGTTGCCCAGATGTGGAGAAAGAGGGCAGGGAGCCCAGGTAAAGGGCAAGTAAACAGCAGGGGGGGTGCACACACGAGCCTTTCTCCGTCCATTTGCTTGCCTTTTGTTGGGGTGCAGAGAAGGAAGGCAGTGCGCCTGGGTAAAAAAGCAAGGGAATGGGAGGGGGAGAATGGAGGGGAGAGGCAAGCAGGCACCTCGCAAATAATCAAATTTGCAAAGGTGAAATCTGCAAATGTGGAGAGAGGACTGTAGTGCAAAGTTGGTATTACAGTGATAGAGGAGAAAAGAATACTTTTTTTGTTCCAATATGTCTTGGAGACAAAAGGAAACCCACTTGACTTGGGGAATAACATGCTGCAGCTGGAAATTGTCAGAAAGCAGTCCAGGACACCAGAAATGTTGCTTGCATATCGAAACAAACAAACAGACAAAACCTGAGAGTTAAAATAAGATTATATCCTCCAGCAACCTCCCAACAATTTGCCTCATCTGGAGGACTCAATTACTTTTCATGTCATCAGTACCAGTAAAGGAAATAAATGGTTATTTCAAAACAACCAAAACTTTTTGTCAGTTTTGCATGGATGCTTATATCAGCGTTTAACAGCCCTCATATTAAAAATTGTTTTAAAAATATTGGTGCTTGTGAATGCATATATCGTATATATCCAGTATGGTTTTATAAGATGAGTCATTATTTGACAGTAAGTCTTAATATATATCCAAATCTTGCTCCCTGCTCTGCACACATGTCAGCTTCCCCTTGTATACATAGCAAGAGCGACAGAAGAAGAAAAAAATGGAGCTTGGAAGCTGTTGTTTATAAAAGATCTTCACTTCTTCCAAATCTCCTCACGCTAGGACTCCAGAAAACCATGTGGGAAACGAGACACTCACAGGATTTGGAAGAATGTTATGTCCTAGAGGACAAAGGCAATTTGACAGAAGAACATAAACAACCCCGGATGGGTACCCCTCAAATGTTCTAATTCAGCTTTTCTCATCTTCCACCATTGCCAGCAATCATGACACAGAGATTGTAGACTTGTGGTACAACACATCTGGAGACCATGGAGTTGAGGACGTTCAACGCCGCAAAGAGTCTCCCTCGACTCCGGCAGCCCGATCCTAGGAGAGACGCTGCACTCTTTGCCTTACCATGTGTGCATCTGTGGCAGGGACAATATAGGCTGAGAGGTTGTGAGACTGCATGAGATGGCGCAAGACGCTCAACCGCTCGGTCGTATTGATCGCTGTGGGAGGCAAGTACTGAGATCACAAAGAAAGACATTATCAGCACACAGTAGTGTAAACATGAAGCAGAGTTGTAAGGATAAAATTTAGTCATTATTTATGTGCTGTACTTATATGCCACCTTTCTCCCAGAGTGGGACCCAAGGCAGCTTTCAGAGCAGTTAAAAACAATTTACAATAACATTTAAAACAATTAACATTAACCATATGAAACAGTGTAAAATTATTATAAAAACATGCAGAAGTTAAAAACTAAAATAGAACTTCCTGATAAAAATAAAAAGTTCTTCTGCTCACACTTCGAAAGCCTGCTTGAATAGGGATGTTTTACCTCCCAGACATAGGAAAGCAGGAAGAAGGCCAGCCCAGGCTCCTGGGGAAGGGAGTTCCAGAGGACGGGGACACCACTGAGAAGGCTCTTTCTCATGTCCTCACCAGGCAAGCCTAGGACCGTAGGGGGACTGAGAGAGAGCCTTCTCCCGTGGATCTTAGAGTTCTGGACGGTTCATATAGAGAGATACAGTATTTCAAATAGTCTGGACCTAAACTGTACAGGGCTTTATAGCATGACCAGCACTTTGAATTCTTTCTGAAAGAGAACCAGTAGAATAGGTGAATGGATGAAGAAGAATGCTACGTATTCTCCCTTGAGTTCACTAGAGGAAAGGTGGAATATTAATATAATAAGCAAGGAAGCGAGCAGAGATGGAAAAGTGGGGGATACACTGTTTGGTCATGGTCCCAACACAACACTAACATTTTGGCTGGTCTCAGGGGCTGCTAGACTAGACACCAATCACTTTGAAAATGGGTGTGTGAAAGCTCATTAAAAACACATACAGGAACATGTCAGGATCAGATCCTAAGGCAGAATTAGGCAGGGAAGTGGAGTGAAGGATATTGTCCCATTGCAAATACTGCAGTAAAATTCAGCTAATCAGTTACTCAGTGCTGATGCTACTTGGGCAGTTCTGGGAGTTGACGTCCAATAGAGTAAAATTTCCGGATTCTGCAGTTAGCTACTGTACGTAAAGGAGGGGGCTGCCATTTTGCCATTGCTTCAGGCAGCAAAATGACTTGGTCCAAACCTGATGCATAGAAATGCAAGACCAGCTATGCCACTGCACCGTACATTTAGGCAGATGGCAGGCCCTGAGGCAAATGAAGTGATGGTAATGTTTTAGAAGACAGAACTGTCTCTCCGCTACATATGCTACCCTCTGTCTCCTAAGCTACTCTGCTTGCTCAGGGGCCTCACCACCTTTTGAAGAGTGAACAATCCACATAGCATCTCTAAGCAACATAGAAAAGGGGCCTAACTTGTCCTTTCTCTCAGGTAGCAAAATGTCTTGGAGTTCCTTCCTCCCTCCCACAAACAAACACCCCCACAAACAATAGACCTCTTTATTTCCAGTGGTGTCAAAGATTTTACCGGAGGAGTTGCTGTACAGTTTCTGGTGTCTTCGGATGAGCCAGACATTTTTGGTTTGGGATAAGCTGTCACACAGTCTAGGGTGGAAAGAAAAAAATCTCCTTATACAAATAAACTTGCTTGTGTGCGGTGAGGCGGGGGACAACTAAGGGAGTCAGCTGGCCTCGTGCTCACTAGCTGGCTCTGTTCTGCTGTCATTGTTTGCCTAGGAAAATGGAAGCAAGGAGGAGGCTTGTTATTTGTATAGTGATTCTGTGGATTACTGCCAGCACAGTTCCTCTTGTATCTCTTCTACTAAAAGGGCTGCAGGCTTATTTTCTTTTCTTTTTTAAAAAATGACAGTTAAGGGGAGGGACTCAAATATCATTGGTAGGGTAGATGTATACCATGTGCCCCAGCAGGTAGTCTCAAAAGTACATTGAAAAATAACAAATTAGTATAATTCAGATATCCTTGCAAAAGCCCTGTCTTTATATGCTGATGGATTCTAAGGGATTTTTTAAAACTCATGAGCAGTAAGGTAGCGTTCAGCACGTTTGAAGTGGATACTTTACAATAGACCAAATCCCACATGGCAAGGATGACCCTTGCTGGCTACTGAAGGCACAAATTGGCCTTATTGCTGCTACCTCTTGCATTTGAAGATATGTAGGCTCTGTCTAATATTAGCAGAGTGGGGTAACGGTCTTTAACAGGGGATATTGGGGAGCAGCATGGGTGGCACAAACAGGCACAATCACACCTTGCCATTTCTCCCATACCCTCGCTGTTCCTCTCTGCTGAAGGACAGACAGAGTTGTGTGAGTCTTAAGTGGTTCAGACTACTTTGCTCCAGATGGAAAGGTGGACTGAAGCATGAAATGAGCTCGTGCAGTCCTATGTGCAAATTAGCAGAATGGACAATATTACTTCAAGATTGTGGAGGAACATCATGCTTTTAAAGCTCTCTTGTGTTAAACACAGCTCAGTGCAACTAGAAAACTAGCATGACAAGAAATATGTTAATCTGGAACCTTTCTCTACAGTTTTTATTTAGCTTGCAGTGAGCTTGCATCCTCAGTTATAGACTGAAGTGCTGCGTTCCAGTCAATCATTCTTCTTCTTTTGCAACTTGCACAGACCAGGGCCCTTTCCGCACGGCATTTTCCACGTGAAAGGGCACCTGGAGCATCGTGCGATTGTGAGGAGCGATCTGCATGATGCACTCACAATCGTGCGACGCTCCAGGGGCTGGCAGGCACCGATTGCGCACCTTTTCATTTTCGGCTAGAAGCTGAAAAAGGTGCGTGATTGCGCATTGCTCCCGGGCCCCATGTGCACTTACCTGGTGTGCGGAGCCTCCGGAGCCGCGCTGGTCACGCTTCCTGCCCCAGCACAGCCTGGGAAACTCCCAGGCTGCGCTGCGGAAGGAAGAGGCAGGGCTCTTGCACGATGTGGAGCTGAAGCAGCAGGGATGCAAGAACCTCTCGCCGGAGGCTACTTGCGCGATCCCTGCACCCCAGCGCCAGAAAAAGGTAAGGTGTGGAAAGTCTCTGATGTGACAGCTCTTCAACAGCTAATTCATAGAAACAATTTATGAATGGTTGCTGCAGTGATAAATGTGCACATGTAATCCAGCCTAGTAGGGCCTTTCCGCTCTACACTGTTACAGTGCTTTTATTCCACTTTCAGCATCCTGTGGAATTCTGGGGTTTGTAGTCTACTGAGTCCAAAGAGTTCTCTGGCTGAGAATTCTTAATGCCCTTCCCTGAACTGCAAACTCCAGGATTCCACAGGATGTTGGAATAATAGCACCATAACTGTGTAGTGCGGAAAGGCCCTTAGTAGCCTGGTCTTTAGCCCCTTTGCACCTATCTGATCTGAAGGTGTGCAGCCTGACCTCATGCACTGAGGTCTGCTTGCAGTAAACAGTGCACACTTTTACATGGGATTGCGTGGGCCATTCCATCAGCAAGGATGGCAAGAGGCTCATCTGCTGGAGGAATTGGCACCAGATGTGCCACGTTCTTCCTTTTGGCAGTAGGCAGATGTTGACATAATCTAAACAGCACATAATTCTTCTTTTTTTCTTAGTATATAAACGCCTTTGGGAGAAGCTTAAGGGGTGGAGAGTAAGGAAGGGGGGTATCTACTTTGATTTTTCCTGGCTCTATTCCTGTGCTTTTAAGAGCTGGTTGGTGACAGGCAGAAATTAAACAGGGAAAATTTTCCCCAGCAGTTTTATCTCCATGCCAAAAAACATGCAACTTTCGCTTGCCTAATTTTCTGTGTGCCATCCTGCAAAAGGAACGTAAGCAGGGTCAGTGAAAAAAGTTGGTGACCCTAGAAGAAATGGGACATAGTTGTTGGGAAAAAGGAAAAGACAGCATGAAATAAGAGCATACAGAAAGCACATTTGTGCATAGTACTGTACTCACTTTAAAAACAAATTGTCAAAGTTTTGACATGTTGAGCAGTGGGAGCAACACTTTTGATACTGACCTGCTAACAGTGGAGTCTACTCAGAAAGAGCTGCCAGCTTTTAACCTGAGCATCCACTAATGTATCTGAATAATGCTTCATCTCCCCAGATGACCAGACTCAGTGCAGATTTCAAATTTACTGTCTTTCAGACCAAACTTTCAATGAAAAAATATTAATAAACACAGGAAAAAAATGAACTTTTTTTTTAAAAAAAATCTGGCATGAGCCAACTAAAATGGAGCCATTTAACAGTAGATTTTCCTGGGAGATATGGGTATGCTTATATCAATTTTTCAAAGCAAGGGAACACGAAAAGTGCTTAGCTTTGACTTGGGGCATTTTTGTACTACACTGTTATAGTGCTATCATTCCACTTTCAACATCCTATGGAATCTTGGGGTTTGCAGTTTAGGGAGGGGCCTTTAGCAATCATGACATAGGCCAAAGAGCTCTCCGGCTGAGCATTCTAAATGCTCCTCCCTAAGCTGCAAACCCCAGGATTATATCCTGCCTTTTTCTTGACAAGGTTCCCAAAGGCAGCTTATGTATGCTGCTAGCCTCTTTGGGATCCTGTAAAGAAGGGCAAGATACAAATCAAAATGAAATAAAAGAAAATGAACTTTACATATAATTATTTCACATTTAACAATCATCATCTCTGCAAGTGCTTTGAAAAGCTAAAACTGCAAACAACACAACAACAATGTTTATTTATAACTTGCTTTTCACTAAAGCCGGTACAAGTAACTGACCGCTCAAAATCTATCCTTCGCTCACCCTTTCAGGGCAAGGCAGGTGACATACAGTACGCAAGCAAAACTTCATAGCAACAATTCATGCAGTCTAATAGGCCTGGTATGCAGGCTGAATAGTTCTTGGCTATTTTGGGTACAGGCTGAAATATGCTGAGTATTTTCCAAGCTTACCATTCAAAACGTGCCTGAGCTGACGTTGCCCTTGACGGGACAGGACTGGCCCTATCATTAGGCAGAGCAAAACAGGTGCCGGATGGGCAGGGAAGGGCAATTAAGACCATTTCTGCACTAGACTGTTATAGTGCTATTATTCCACTTTCAACATCCTATGGAATCCTGGGTTTGCAGTTTAGGGAGGGGCTTCAAAGGGGTCAGGATTGCATAGGATGTTGAAAGTGGAATAATAGCACTATAATAGTCTAGTGTGGAAAAGTAGTATTGGAGAAAGGTCCATGCAGTTGAACAAGGGGGGGGGCAGAGGAGTTGGTTTCCCCCAGGTGCCAATGTTTTTGGGGCATCCTGGCCGGTAGCCATGCCCCTGCATGTCCTGGCCATGCCTGCATGCACTGTAGCCATGCCCCACGCATCGTGGCCATGCCCCTCACGCCATAGCCTTGCCCCCTCACGCCCCCCCTCCACACACTCCAACTCCACCACTGGGTCCATGTGGCAGGTAGCCTTCCAGACATCCTTCTTATCTGGCCTGTCACTGTCTGTTCCCTCCCCAAGGTCCGAGGAGTCTTCTGCTCATGAAATTGGGGTGGATGTCATTAAGAGGCAGCAAATTCTTAGCTATGTGATTGATTGTTTGTTGTTGTATATATCCGGCAAGGGATCAAGGGAGATATTTATGGGTTTTTCTACCTCGCTTGCTAAAATATCTCCTCTGGCTTTGAACAATTTATTTATTTGTTATTACTTATTAACAATAGTTATATCCAGCCTTCTATATAAAATTCTCAGGGCAGCATACAATAAATCTAACCCGACTAAGGCCATTTCCGCACTAGACTGTTATAGTGCTATTATTCCACTTTCAACCACAGGATTCCATAGAATGTTGAAAGTGGAATAATAGGACTATAACAGTCTAGTGTGGAAATGGCCTAAATTAAACAGTGTAAAAATGTCAAAAAGATTTTTAAAAGCTAAAAGCATTTTAAACAATTAAATAAGTTAAGAAAGATTAACACAGGTTAAAATAGTTTAAAACGAGTCAAAACCATGTACATGGGAGGATTTGTGTCCTACAAACTTTGACCTGGATGAGGCAGGGGCACCATTTCCTGCTCAGCCTTTAGCTGCAGAATGCCTTTGTTCTGGGAGGAACAGTCGCTTTTGAAGCATGCATGGAGTTTCCCAGCTGTGCCTTGTAATACTTACACAGTACAGAGAAAGAAGTGTTTGTGTGTGGGGGGGGAATTGTGAACAAGTTACTTTGCTGTCCTTCCAACTCTTGATTTGTCTCTGCAGTTTCTCTGCCAACCACTTTCACTTGATTTTCCCTTAAGACAGAAAGTAAGTCTTTGTGGAGAAAAGTGGGCAAAAGAGCATTAGAGAAATTGCTACTGCTGACCCAAAATATTCTGCTGCCTGTGGTATATAATAATAGCTAATTGTGGTCCAAATTCATGCTTCAATATTACTCAAGGCCAACTAAGATCAAACAGAGCCACAGGCATTTCTGCCCCTTTCTGTCAGAAAAATACAAAGATGCAAGAAATGAAGTAACTAGCATTTTGGTGCCTTTCTTGGCACTCTGTCTAATGAGGGGAAGAGCTGCAGAGAAGAACTGGTAGGTGAGAGAAGTGTTAAGCACCTTTAGCCAATTTTCCTCTCCCTTCTTTATATTGTTGATATCAATAAATCATTGCATGACTGGGAACTCTGCATATGTCAGCATTAACATCAGCTTAATGTTAACATTAGGCTGACTGCAACAACTGATTTTTGATCTTGTCAAAAGGCAAGAAATGTTATTAACATGTTATAACATGTTATTATTCCCAGTGTTTTATGAATTCTCTGTCTCACCCTGATAGAATAATTTGGCCCACCTTGGCTACTAGGTACACTGAACTGGAAGTGCAGATGGCATTGTTTTCTGCTTAGCCTCCGCAAAATGTTTTGGGCCGGCTCTAGTACAATGTGTAGTTCTGCACTGACCCGGGTGCCAACACAAGTGAGGATTTTTCCATGCTTACTAGGCTAAGAACTGCTGCAGAAAAGCAGGATGGCACAGTAAAACTAAGACTAGTGACCAGAAATCCACTCCTGAAATGGTGGCATCACATGCCAAAATAGCCCACAAGTGGTGCCCGTTCAGTTCTCTCATACTCACCACACCAAAACAGTCATGTGAACCAGCCTAGCCTGTAGGGTGGTAAGTCCTTTCTTCTTGGATATGTACTCCAGGAAAGAGCGTCCATTTCCCACACCAGCATACGTACCATGAAGAAGAACAAGCAGGAAAATCCAGACCCACGGGACAGCAGGGGAACAGACCATGACTTTTTTTTCCAGTCTGGAGACCTCACCAAGTTGAGGTTTCTGAAGAAAAGTTAAAAAATCAGCAGCAGAGTTTATCTCTGCCAGTGGCTGAGCCTGGTTGTTAGAGCAGCATGAGAAAGCCTAGTAACCTTCCAGATGCTGTTGCTCTCTACGCTTGAGAGATCAAAATCTACTTGCAAGATAAAACAAACAGATAGCAAGGCACATGATGGAGACACAAAGTCCAAATGTTAGGCAGCCAAAAGTCCATTGGAACTTCTTCTGAAGATTTTACATTGATTTCTTTTAGGCCTAAAGCAAGACAGTTTAAGTCTCAGGACAGAACTACATGTCAGCAGATTATATTACCAAACTTGTACTTGCTAAAGCAATGTTAATTGAGGCAAAGGAGGGCCTCTGTAGGTAAGAAATTACAGACAAGAAAGAGCTCATATAACAGCATGTATCTCTCTCGCTTTCCTTGTCTCTTCATGAGACGTATCTATCCCATAAAAACAGAGCTTGGAAAAATTAGATTTTGGACTACAACTCCCAGAATTCCCCAGCTAGGATGGCAAGTGGGCTTTTCAGGATGCCCAAAATGTATGCTGTGCATGCAGCCTGCTGATATAAACAGGATCCTTGGGAAAGTGAGAGCCAGCGCATGTGTGCAAGACCTTTGTCCTCTGTTCTTAAAAGGGCTGGGGAAGGGATGGTCAAGTGAGTAAAAGGAGTGGTCAATGCTGCTGAACAGCAATGCAGGATTCCAACATGTGTATAAGGAGGGAATTGTAAGGCTAGTGCTTTAAAACTCTTCCCTGAATCTCTCCATTCTAGATAATCATTGCCCAGTGTCCAAAATACCATTTCTGAATAAGCTATTGGAACATGTAGTGGCCTTTCAGCACAATCCCTTCCTGGAAGAACAAGTCCAAAATGTATTTCACTCTATTTCTCTGTTTCATCAAACTCCTGATTCAGTTCTAAACCAGTATCTGGCATCCGTAATGGATTAAAGTACAAACAATGGAAGCTTAATCCAGACAAGATAGAAGTCCTACTGGTCAGCTGAAAGGTGGTTCTGGGAACAGGCATTCATCCCCCACTGGGTGAAGTTAAACCTTCCCTGCAGACACAAGTTCATAGCTGGAGAAAAATTCTGGATTAGCCTTGAGCCCAGAGTCCCAGGTTTCTGTGGTGTCCAGGAATGTTTCTGTACACCTAAATCTAATGCATCAACTGCAGGTGTTCCTGAAGATATCTGATTTGGCCATGTGACACCTGTCTTAGGCCCTTTTCACACGGCATTTGCCATACGAAAGGGTGCTTGGAGTGTTGCGTGATTGTGAGGAGCGATCTGCACGATGCACTCATAATCGCGCAACGCTCCAGGGTCTCACAGGCTTCACAAGTGCACTTTTTCATTTTCGGCTTTCAGCCAGAAATGGTGTGCAGTCGCCCATTGCTCCAGGGCCCCATGTGCACTTGCTGTGTGTGCGGAGCCTCCAGAGCCGCGGCGGTCGTGCTTCCTGCCCCAGTGCAGCCTGGGAAACTCCCAGGCTGAGCTGCGGAAGGAAGAGGCAGGGCTCTCGCGCTACCCACTTGGGAGCAGGCAGCTCGTGCGGAGCTGAAGCAGCGGGGACGCGAGAGCCTCTCGCTGGAGGCTGCTCATGTGATCCCCGTACCCCAGCACCGAAAAAAGGTAGGGTGCGGAAAGGGCCTTAGTTTCATCCTGTTTGACTTACTATAAAATATTCTGCATGGATCTGCCTTTGAAGAGCATTTGGAAATTTCGAACACATGGAACCTATGACTCCCTTATTACAATAGCTCTGCTGGCTTCCAGGTACAATTCAAAGTGCTTGAAAGTCCCTATATAACTTAGGGCTTTATCATATGAGGCAGGGAAATCATGCTTACAATCAGATAAGAGCATCTTTGGTGGCAACTTATCACATGACTTCACTGTTGTTCTGTTCTCCCACCGGAGACTCTTTGGAAAGCATTTATTTTTATTGACAACAAAAATCCATTAATGACTTCCTTTCCCACTTCTGTTGTGCTATGATTTCTTGTGCAAAAATTCAGCTATGTTTTTATGTCAATTTTGGGTGGCCTAGGCATATATAGTGGACACGCTGTGGGTGGGGAGACATCAGTCCACCTCTAGTGATTGGGGAGAAGGGGTGAAAATTTCAGTTTGATTTCCTTGCAATTGGCAAAGTAACTGAGAATTTTTTTTCCTCTATAGAAAAAGAATCTATTGCCAAATGACTGCTCCCTCCCAACTGGGGCTTGTCAGGGAAGCCAAAACTTTGCCCACTGCCTCCGCACCCCACCTCCTTTTCCCACTCCATTCTGGAGTCTCTCTCTCTCTCTCTCTCTCTCTCTCATTCTCTCTCTCTTACCCCCCCAAAACACCTGGAGATATAAGTGGAAAATAGTCTTACAGTTTTAAAAAGCATTTATTTTGCTAATTCTTGCTTTCTTCTAGCATCAGACTTAACTAATTGCTGGCAGATGAAAGCCAGCATCAATGAGACAGAAAGCTGCTAGCTTTCGTCTGCCAGTGATTAGTTAAGTCTGAGGCTAGAATCTGGGGTCCCCACCCGCCAAAGGAATAAAAGACTTTTTAAATGTAAGATCTCTCTCTCTCTATCTGTGTGCACACACTTGTGTTTGTGATAACTTGGAAAAGAGGCAGAGATAACATTTTGGAGGAGGTAATGGAAGAGCAGTCTCAAATGCTGTGTGTGATAAGCTTTTAGCACAAATGACTGCTGTAATCCTAGAATGGTTCTGAAGGTGCAAAACCAAACAGACCAATCCTGATTTAATAATATTTTGACAACAATGCTATTTTAGCAGGAGAAGAACCTGGTGAGATAAAGCCCTTAGTTCCAAGTTTCCTGACAACCACTTTTCCCATCTGATCCTGCCCAGACACTGTCCTTTTGAGAAGCCCTTCTCTTGTTCTACATACCATTTGCTCTGTATCTGCTTAGTTCCCAAGCAGACCCTATGCAGATCCTGATCTTGGCTCTTTGGAGTCTTCAGACCACCCCCCATGGATCAAGGAGCTAGCTTGACAGGGAGAGTCCTCCTGTCAGGCACAACACTTCTGGGGACTGTGATCTAATGGAACTTGCTAGATCACATCCACCATTGCCATGACTGAAAACTGGAACTGTTTTATTGTTATTTTCTTGACTATTTTGGATTTTTCTGATTATAAACTGCCTTGAGAATACTTTTGTACTATACACATTTAACAAGTAAACCAATACTATCAAGTGACCAAGTCAGACTATTTCCTAAATGATTGATCTGTTGATGGCCAGAGGATATAATACAAGTGTAGAACCTCTGGTCCTTCAAATGATTTGGGCCATTTCCACACTAGCCTGTTATAGTGCTATTATTCCACTTTTAGCCTCCTACGGAATCCTGGCGTTTGCAGTTTAGGGAGGGGCCTTTCAGGATCCCTTTGAGGCCCCTTCCTAAAGTGCAAACCCCAGGATTCCATAGGAGGTTGAAAGTGGAATGATAACACTATAACAGTCTAGTGTGGAAATGGCCTTGGACATCAATACTCGGATGGCCCAGCTAGCATGGATAATGTAAAGGATTATGGAGGAAGTTGGACTAGATAGCCCTTGCAATTCTTTCAGTTCTAAGGTTTTGTAATGTTATGATTCTGAAGAATGCTAACAGTGGGAAATTTGTAGATATTTCCCTTATAACAGAGGATAGGAAGAGTACTCTTAAACAGAGTTTAATTGTACACTGCCCAGGAAAACAACATTTTGGAATACATACGGTTCTAAGATACTCTGATAAATACTAGAGAAGTCTAATAAAAGTGGAACACTTTTGTAACTTAAATGACTGAACCTTAGTTTGAGCTGTTTACTTTAGAATGGTGGCTAGCAGTCCATTTGAGAGTGAACCAAGCATGGAACAGAAGTTCTGTTTGGGGAGATATTTCCAGCAAGAACTAGAAACATTCACCTATCCTTGCACAGAGCAAACCATCCAATATAACTACTGCTGCTGCTATTGTTATCATGTCTTGTTTTTAGAAAAATATGAGATGCTTTCAGACTTATAGATCCTACTTAAGACAGATAGTACAAGGCAGAAAGTGCAAAGGCAGGTTTACAATTGAACATTAAGAAAACAAAAGAATGGCTACAGATTATTTACATAACCTTGAAGCAGATGATAAAGACATTGAAATAGTTCAAGATTTTCCGTACCTTTGCTCAGTAAACTGTCAGAATGGAGGATGCATTCAAGAAATCAGAAGAAGAGTAGAACTTGGAAGGGCAGCTATGAGGGAACTATACAAGATCCTCAAGTGTAAAGATATATCTTTGAATACTAAAGTTAGGATTATCCACCCCAGCTAATTTCAAGTTTCTATGTATGGTTGTGAATGTTGGACCGTGAAGAAAGCTGACAGGGAAGAAATCAACTCATTTGAAATGTGGTGCTGGACAGTTGTGTAGGAACGGGGGTGATTTGCCCCAGGTGGCAATGTTTTTTGGGGCGTCCTGGCCCGTAACCACACCCCCACGTGCCCTGGCCATGCCCCCACACTGCAGCCACACCCCCATGCACCACGGCCACGCCCCCATGCACAGTGGCCACGCCCCTTGTGCCATAGCCCCACCCCCTCCCACCCCCCCTCTGCACGCTCCAAGCTCCGCCACTGGTGCTGGAGAAGAGTTCCGTGGATACCCTGGTCTGCTAAAAAGACAAATAGATCCTAAAATAAATTAAACATGAACTCCCTCTGAAAATCAAGATGACTAAACTGAGGTTGTCATACTTTGGCCATAACATGAGAAGACATAACTCACTAGAAAAGGCAGTAATGCTTGGTAAGGTAGAAGGCAATAGGAAAAAAGGAAGACTGTAATATAGATGGATAGATTCAATCAGGGAAGACACGGCCCTGAATCTACAAGACCTGAGCAAGGCGGTTGATGACAGAATGACTAGGGTTGCTATTAGTCAAGGCCGACTTGATTGTCAAGGATGACTACAACACTTTTATTTTTATCCAACCTGCTATGTTCTGCCTGCACTTGTGAGTGTGTGAGTTAGCTATGTAAATGGGGAAAGGACAATTTTTTTTTCAATCAATATTTTTTCAATCAATACTTTCAATGAATTTTTAAAAAATACCTATTTTTTATATTCAGCTCAAATACTTTTTTTATTTAGACACAGTGTGTTTTATTTAGACACGCTACACACAATGACCTGCTTAGCTTTGTATTTAAAAGGTAGGCTAAAATGTTAATGCTAATTAAAATATCTGGAAGGCAAAATTGATATAATACTAAAATGATCCTAAATAGAAATGTAACATTTAAATACCCTAAAACCTGAACTAAAAATATTTTCCATTTAACTACTGGTATGTGAATATCTCCATAATGCCTAAAAATGTTTAACAAATGTTTTAAAAAAGGCAAATTAAAAACCTTTTTTTAAATGATAAAATAGCACAGATGATGAAGACAGTAGTGAAGATGTGGATAGATGCTAGATAGGTGCCAGTTTTTCTGTGGTGGCAAAAAGAAACAAGGCAAACAATAGTAAAGACAGAAGATAACAGTCTGATAAAAAAAATCATGTAGGTGTCCCCCAAGAAGTGAATGAACAAAGCTTGCCTATTCTAGAGTAAACATGCAGCTTAGACACATTGATTGAGTTTTCAGGACTTTTTTTTTTAGCAGACCCTATGAACTTTTAAGGCAACTATGCAAGATCATTTCTGCACTTGGCCAGGGCTTTGAAACGTAGTTCTGCCAATATGTAGTGGCAGAATGTTTTAAAAGAGTTTCTAAATGTCCAAAGACTTGCCCAGCACTAACAATAATACAAAGATTGTTCTTTCCACCTCTGTGAATGAAAGGAAACAGCCTGGCTCAGAGCATCCTCGGGGATGCTGTTGCCATGGGAACTGCACCAGCAGCCTGCCATTGGCTGTTAGGGTTGGTACATTTTGTCTGCTACTGCTTGCTTCTCTGCATGTACAGGACAGGAGCGAGAGAGAGAGAGCAAAAGAGAGAGAGAGAGAGCACATCTCTGCTCCTATCTCCTCTTGGACTTTCCACAGCAGGGGATTTTGCTGGCCATCCTGGCCGTGCCCTTCTTCCTGCTCTGCTGTTCAAGAAAGCAGCTGTCAGCAAGTTCCAAGATCTGCCTTGGTTATGTAAGTGTAATAAATATTCATCAAATTACAGCAGACCTGGCTGTGCCCACAGGCCATGGCCACAAACCGTAGTTCATCTAGGAAGCAAGGGAGAGTCAGCTGTTTTCCTTTCCATGGGCAGTGCCAAAGCACTTGCATGCACAGGGCAGCTGGTGTGCCTTTTCTTTCCTTCTTCACATGGCAGTCCTAGTAGGAAACACTTCAGTCTCTTTGGCCGTCCCAGATCCATGTGGGAAGCCTCTGGCGACTTTGCTAACGTGCAGAAATGCATGCACAAATTCCTAGAAGAGCTTCCATTAGCCACTCCCTGTTCTTAGCAACGGCTTTGATGCCTAGAGAGTGTCAACGTCTTTCTTCTGTTTCTGCCTTTGCTCCCCCCCGTGTATATGTGCCTTCAAGTCACCTATCGACTTATGGTGATCCCATGAATTTTGCTGTAGTGCAGGGCACAGGGAAGGCCTACATACCCTAAAGGCATCAGTTCCTGTCTGATCTTGGAAGCTAAGGAGAGTCAGCCCTGGTTAGAACTTGGATGGGACACCACCAATCAATACCACATGCTGTAGGCTATATTTCAGAGGAAGGAACTGGCAAAACCACCTCTGAGTATTACTTGGCTGAGAAAACTGTATGAAAAATTCATGGGGTCATCATAAGTCAACAGGCAACTTGAAGGCGCATACAGGCAGAGTGCAAAGGGAGGAGAATCTACCAAAATCCATGGGCTATACTATATTTTAGATATTAACTGAAAAATAGGAATTACTGTCAATTTCAGGATGGGTCTTTCAAGGTCATTCAGCTATAACTCTTTAGTCTTTCTCGTGAAAATTGGACACATAATGTTTCCATTTAAGCTGCAGTAATTATTTCCAAATCTGCATTTGTCCATAAGAATTAACATGCAAATTTATCTATTTTTTATTTAATTAGGCATTTCCTCTTCATCATTAATGACCATGCTGCTCATAATTGTTGTGCCAAGGCTCCTCTTTGCTGCTGACCCTTGGACCTGGGAGAATATTCACCCAGCCAAAAGCAAATTCCAAGAGAAATTGATCCCTGACACTGCAGTTTTCCTAGGCAGCCTCCTTCCTGGTTGCAAACTCTGAGAAGCCAGCTAGTTTGCCCTCTTCGATCTCTCCCATTGCTTGCTTTTACCAGATGTGAAGATGCATTGAAGCTGCCAGAATACATTATTTATTTTTATTAAAAGAAGAAAAAAGAAGAAAAGAACCTGCAAAACTGCAAAACAACACATAAAACTACAAACACTAATAATAATAATGCAATGCAAATAAAAGGCAAAAAATACCTAAAGAGCTCTATCAAAACTGCCAAAAATCCCCACCTACCATTATTTTTATAGTGGCATCTTTTGGGGAATCTTTGTAACAATGAAGCGTAGTGGTTTGAGCATTGGACTCTGGAGACTACAGTTCAAATCTCTGCTCAACCATGGAAACTCACTGGCTGACCTTGAGGAAGTCACACTCTCCCAGCCTCAGATTACAACCTTCTAGTTCCTAGTGTTCTCAGCAAACCGAGGCAAACTGTCTGCAAAAAGAAAAGGTATGTGTTTTCTGCTATACTAATGTGTGTAGTGTGGAAGGGCCCTTGGTGTCCAGAGTCCTAGGTGTTACTCCACTGGAAAAACCCTATCCCGGGGTCTACAAGTTTGATATTAGATATGATTCCATGTGCCTGAGAGGTCACCTGGATGGGCACGCAGGCAGCCATGGTCGAACGATCGAAAACCAGGTCAGGCCAGTGAAATCCCCAGTTACGTAGCCCCAGGAGACCTCAAGCTGGGCAAACCCACAATAAACAAAGGGTCCTCAGCCCCCGAGAAGCTGACTTGAGGGGAGTAGCATGTTTGCCCCAAGTTGAGCAAATATCCTATCAGACGAGGACCATTTACATGAAGTCACACCACAACCCAATGCAGCCAAAGATCCTGAGACTTTGGCAACACCTTGTAATCTCATCACGCAAAGGAGATTACCATTGTGGAGCTTCTTTCTCATTGCAACACCTATTGTTCTCCCTGGGAAAGGCTTAGCCCGCCAGGTACTTTTTCCCCTACAAATAGTCCCAGTTTTTGAGAGTTTCTTTGGGTCATCCTGGTCATCCCAGCAGACCATTTTTCTGTCTGTTGAGTGATCCCCTCAGCCTTCTCCGTGCTGAGCCCCACTTCTCCACTGTTTTTCCCAGACCAAGGACTTCAGGAAAAGGTGCAGTATTACCCCAGCTACAACTCCTTCAATATTCCCCTATCCAGTTTCCTCTCTTTTGTTTCATAATAGGTCTTGAGTGAGTGTGTGAGTGAGTGCGTTGCTGTGTGAGACTTTCATTCAATAAAATCACTTATTAGACATTTTTGTTTGCTTTTTGGCTTGGCCTGACCCTGTAAAAACTGGGTAAAAAGACTCCACTAGGTTACCCTGCCTCTCGCGTTGCTATTGCTCGTGCTCTAGCTAGTTTCCATTCCCCATCACGTGGAGCACATTGAGGTGTCCCCAAGGGACCCTAGAAATCAGGGTAACAGATGCCGTTTCCACACTCAACTGTTATAGTGCTATTATTCCATCTTCAACATCCTGCAGTGGTTCTCAACCTGTGGGTCCCCAGATGTTTTTGGACTTCAGCTCCCAGAAGCCCTGAGCATTGACCATAGTGGCTCGGGCTTCTGGGAGCAGAAGTCCACAAACATCTGGGGACCCACAGGTTGAGAACCACATGGAATCCTGGGATTTGCAATTTAGGAAGGGGCCTCAAAGGCTCAAAGGCCCCTTCCTAAACTGCAAACCCCAGGATTCCATAGGATGTTGAAAGTGGAATAATAACACTATAACAAGCTAGTGTGGAAATGGCCGCAGACTGTCCCATAGTGGTTTTAACAACAGCTCCGTGTGTAGACATTAGCAAGTAAAATGTCTGCCCCTCCTGATTTCCTAATGCTTGCATATCAAAATCCATTAAAGCAGCAATGAGAATTTTGTTGAATTACGTTTCCTCACAACTGGCTACCTGGTTAGTGCTGATGGGAATTACATTGCAAAGCCCATGTGTTACTTCATTGATGGTACACAGGTGGTGGCCCGTTGAAACTTTGGCATTGAAAAACTGGCAATAAGAACAGTGGTGGGCCCTGTGTCAAGGGCCAAGTCTTCTGGTGTAGGTGGAATTTCTGTTGCTTAGTGTACATTGAAAAAGTTGTGACTAGGATGTGTCCATTGGTGATAATTCAGATGGTTTGGGAGGCCCTAGCAGGCTGGTTTTCCACAGTCCACAGCACAGCTCTCCTCTTCAGGGAGGCAGATAGCATGCGAAACTCCTCCTCAAGGTTTCAAAAGGGCATTCACTGGCTTTTTCCTTGGGACTGACATTGGACCACCTGCTTTCAAGTTGAGGGGCTAAACTTGACAGAGAGAGACAAGTCCAGCTGCAGTTTACACAGCTTGACGTCCTCCTACAAGAATGGCTGTTGGCATCCCCCACAGCAGAGCAGCAAAAACCAGGCCCATCGGATGATTTTCCTCACACTGGAAAAATGCAGGCTCTAATTGCTCTTTGCTGAGCAAAACTGAGCCCTACCCATTCTGACTAGAACTTCTGTTGTGTCTCAGTTTGTTTAGTGTTTTGTTTTCCTGGAATCCCCAAAATAGTCGGCTGGGCAGGACTAATCCAGGGCCAAACATCTGCAGTTTCTGGAAGCTGTTCCATTTGTTCAGCAAGCAATCTAATGAAAGCAAAGAGCAACCAAGGAGGGAAACTTCAGGGACTCCCAATGACCACTAGGAAACAAAAAAAGGAAAATAAAGGGGTTATCATGGCTTTTAAAAAGTTGGTGCTTTAAGATAGACTAAAAGGAAGGCTAATGAAAGAGAATGTCTGAAGAAATCCAAATCTTGTTATGTAGAAGTGTACTATTACCTCCAGCAAACCCACCTGAAAGCAGAAAGGGATAGGGTTGGACAAAAATGGAGGTAGTAGTGTTGGTGCTGGCATATGCATACAGTGTTACAAAGCAAGTAGAGGAATACCTGTCAAAAGCCATAATGAGTTACAAGGAAGAAAATATTGGTGTGTGTGTGTGTGTGTGTGTGTGGTACGTTAGCTGAAGTCTCAATCTGTTAACTGCTTAGAAGTGCAAGATGTTTGACAAGGGGGTTTTGTGCCACTTAGAGCTAACACCGTTAAACAAGAGTTTGAAAGTGTATATAAGGCCATTTCCGCATGAGACTGTTTAGCGCTTTTTATTTCACTTTCAACATCCTGTGGAATCCTGAGGTTTGCAGTTTAGGGAGGATGTTGAAAGTGGAGTAATAGTACTATAACAGTCTAGTGCAGAAATGGCCTAAGTTACATATTTTATATCTAGCAAATATCTGTACATCCTACCATTCTTGAGGGTGGGCAGGAGTAGGCAATTTGTGGCTCTCCAGATGTAATTAGGTGGCAGCTCCCACCAGCCCTAGTCAACACAGCCAATTATGATAAACAATGTTTCAGTCCAGCAGTGTCTGAAGAGTCACAAGTTGCCTGCCCTTGCTTTGCGGGGGCGGGGGGAACTCTCCACACTGAAGCTAGGAAACATTTTATTGCTGAAGAGCATCTAAAGAAAGATGCCAAAAATATGATTGTGTCAACCAGAGCATAAAAGTGTGATTGCAAAAGATTATTCTGTGAGTTACTCCTGAAATAACAAACAACAGGGTTTTTGTTGTTGTTTTCCTTTGTTGTAATAAAAGAAACCGCCTTTGTAATTCTAGCTAGCAGCACCTTGGACATGCCACTAGGTGGCAATCCTGTTGCACTGTAACTTGCTGTTAGGGCAGGCTACCAGGCATTGGTTACTGGCTACTCTAAGGAGGGTAAAACCAAGACCCCTTTGAAAAGAAGTGGGGTTGCAGGTTGCTGGTGACAGACGCTTTCTTGCTTTAATGAACCATAGGGGTTTCCAGAGACAGATAATGGTGATCCTCTAGTGTTTTTGGAGTGCAGCTTCTCCCCATTGGCTTTGAAGTCTCAGGCTGATGAGAATTGTAAGTCAGAAATATCTGGAGGGCTGCCACTGACCAACCCTAGGCTAGTGGCTGTCATGAATACACGAAACTGTAGGGTACTGGGACAAACTACCAGTCTATCTAGTCCAGATCAGTCTATTCTGGCTGCTGCTGGTACTTGGCCATTTCAAACTGGGTCCACTCCAACCCAAGAATATGAGATAATTTTGGTTGCTGATGAATAGGTCATATGTCCACAGAGATTCTCAACCTTTGGCCTTACAGAAATTCTAACTCCCATAGTCTCTGACCGTTCGCCATGATTGCTGTGGCTTCTGGGAGCTGAAGTCCGAAACATTTGGAGGATCAGAAAAATGGTGCTACAGAGGGCAGTCCTCTAGTTCAAAAGTGGGAAACCTCCATATATTTTAGACTTCAGCTCCCAGAAGTCTCATCCAAGATAGCCAATGGTTATGGGAACTATAGTCCAAAAAAGAGCTACCATACTGTATACTCATTTGAATTTGGGACTAGGGCTCCTTGAGACCAGAGTTCAAATCCCTGCTCAGCTGTAGAAACCTACTGGGTGACCTTGGTTAAGTCACACTGTCTTAGCCTTAGAGGAAAATAATGGCAATCCTGCTTTGACCAAATCTTGCCAAGAAAACAATAGGGGGATGTGACATAAGCCAGAGCCAGCTTGAGGGCGTGTGAACAAGAGCAAAGTCCAAAACATTTGGAGGATCAAAATTGTTCTACTCCATTCAATTCTTTTGTATTTGGATGGATGGCAATTTCTTAAAAGTGAGATAATGAAGTCACGATTTCAAACAGTTCCAATGAATGGGGGAAAAAAGAGAGAGGCGTCTAAAGAAAATTGGGATGGAAATCTAAAGAACTTTCAAAGGACCTAAGATTTAAAAGAGATGTGTACAAGAAGTGGAAAAAGGGGGGTTTCACTGAAGAGGATTTCAAATGATTATCCTGCATGTGTGGGGAAAAAGTCAGAAAATTCTAAAGTGTAGAATGAGCTCAGGCTTGCTAGAGAGGTTAGAAACAAGGAAAAGCTTGTTTTTGGTTATGTCTGAATTTGAAGATATTTTCTGCTGGAAGGCCTTTCAGTCTAAGTCCAGGATAAAGAAAAGAACCCAAGGGGCTTGAGGTTGCCCATTAAAAACACCCAGTGTTGCAAAGTTGGCTTCAGGGTGGTGCTCCTGTAATTTTATTCCTTAACTGATTGTGCAGGAGGGT
Organism: Iguana delicatissima; assembly: GCA_948472985.1. Lineage (NCBI taxonomy): Eukaryota > Metazoa > Chordata > Lepidosauria > Squamata > Iguanidae > Iguana > Iguana delicatissima. The sequence continues at coordinate 188,631 of CAOKZL010001995.1, forward strand.
GAAGGACTGTACAACTTCATCAAGAGGAATGAAGGGGCATGTCCTCCCTTACCTTCCAAACCTGAACCTTCAGCCACAGCCGTTCCCTCCCAACAAGACTATTGCCTCCCTGGTGAAGAGGGCGAGGAGGAGGCATGAAGGAGCATCAATATATATATGATTTTTTTTAACTTTTGCAAATTGGGGTCTACTTTTGTTCTTTCCTTTCTGTGTGATGTGTAAGCCATTACTCTAGTTGAAGCTTCCCAGGACTGGAAAAAAGAAAAGGAAAGAAAAGTTCCTCTATGTGAGCAATGAGCCCTTCCTAACTTCTGCTCCAGTCATAAGGGCCATTTTGTTGAGATATTGCTTCAGTCTAGAATAACATCTATGAGCAAGCATGTTGCAGTGGTTAGAGCACTAGACTAGAGGTCTGGAGGCCAGGGTGCAAATCCCCACTCACCTATGGAAACCCACTGGGTGACCTTGGGCAAGTCACACTCTCTCAATCTCAGCGGAGGGCAATGGCAACCCTCATCCCAAACAAATCTTGCCAAGGAAACCCTGTGAAAGGGTCCCCATAAGTTGGAAATGACCTGAAGGCACACAAGAATAACATTCAGAATCACCCCCTGCTCAATGTTGCCCTTTAGTGGAGAGCTTGCTTCTATGGTGTGCTCAAAGTGGCGCAAGTAGCTGGTAGGCCAGTCATCCCAGAGGCAAACTCACCAGCTAAAAACATCTGTGACTAAGGAATCTTTCCTTCTGCCAGAGACCTGTGGACACTGTGTGGACAAGTAGTAGTAAGGTTACTACAGATTGTGGGTGTTATAAAGATCAGCAACTTATTAATAGTTTGATTTGTTATTCTGGTATATTTTTACTGCCAGAGATGGAGAGAGGCATTTTGTAGAATCTTGCATCATATGTGCCAAATTAACTTGGCTACTGTTGCCCACCCATCAATGGCACTACCTCTCAGTGACTTGTGTGCAGGGACAAGGAGAATTACTCTAATAATGCAGGGAAATAGAAGATTACGACAAAAAAGGAAGAACAATAAATCTCTTACACAAGATCTGAGAAATCAAAGGGAAGTTTAAACCAAGGCCCTTTCTGCACCTTACTGTCTTCCAGCGTTGGAGTGCGGAGATAGCGTGAGCAGCCTCTGGCGAGAGGCTCTCGCGTCTGGGGTCCTTCGGCTCTGCACGAGCTGCCTGCTCACACAAGAGCCCCGCCTCTTCCTTCCGCAGCGCAGCCTGGGAGTTTCCCAGGCTGCGCTGGGGCGGGAAGTGCGACTGGCGTGGCTCCGGAGGCTCCGCATGCCAGGTAAGTGCGCGCAGGGCCCAGGAGCAATGCACGATTGCACACCATTTTCGGCTTCTAGCCGAAAATGAAAAGGTGTGTGATTGGCGCCTGCTGGCCCCTGGAGCATCGTGCGATTGTGAGTGCGTTGTGCAGATCGCTCCTCACAATCGCGCGACGCTCCAGGCCCTCTTTCGCATGGAAAATGCTGTGCTAAAAGGGCCCAAGAGTAGAGAAGCTCTATGAACTGCAGGGAAACACATTACATGACCAAGCAGAAACAGGACACAAAAGAACTATATAAAAGATGACAGATTCATTCAAGGAAGAACCATTTGAAAGTGAACCTATAGTTTTAGAAACTGAAGTGGAAGTTTCAGGGAAGGTACATCAACAGTTTAAGATATGCAGATGACACTATGCCACTATCAGAAATGGAATGACTACTGAAGAAAGTTGAGGAAGAAAGTGTAAAGGCAGATTTACTATTGAACAATAAGAAAACAAAAATAATGACCATGGATGATTTATATAACTTTATGGCAGACAATGAAGACGTGATATAATTCAAGATTTTTCATCTCTTGGCCCAGTCATTAATCTGAATGGAGACTGCAGCCAAGAAATCAGAAGAAGGCCAGGACCTGGAAGGGCAGCTATGAAAGAACTTGACAAATATAAAGATACATCTTTGAATACCAAAGTCAGGACTGTCCATGCCATTGTATTTCCAGTTTCTATGTATGGTTATGAAAACTGGACAGTGAAAAAGGCTGATAGGAAGAAAATCAACTGATTTGAAATTCGGTGCTGCAGAAGAGTTCTGTGGGTGCCCTGGACTGCTAAAAAAATGAATGGATCCTAGAGCAAGTCAGGCCTGAACTCTCTCTCGAAGCCAAGGCGACTAACCTGAGACTGTTGTACTTTGGACATATCATGAGAAGACATGACTTGCTAGAAAAGGCAAGAATGCTTGGTAAGGTGGAAGACAGGAGAAAAAGAGGAAGACTGCATTATGGATTGATAGACTCAGGGTCCAGTAAGACACATCCCAAGACCTGAGCAGGGCTGTTGATAATAGGTTGACTTGTTGATAATAGAGTCTCTCATTCATTGATTCACCATAATTTGATGGCAGATCATAGTAACAACTGTTGGCTACTACACATCTTGCTGGGGCAGGGTTCCCAGATTTCAAGCCCTGGCCCTTGTCTCCTGGGACTCAGGACGAGGAGGGAAATCTCAGGGTGGGAGAGCTGGTTTAAATTGTGTATAGTGCTATTCCTTCCCACTCTAAGTTGGCTCTCCAAGGAGATTACCTGGCCAGCCCTTCTTTTCTTGCTCTTAAAGATTCCAGGGCTCAGTGGGAGGAAGGGAGGGAGAGAGCTGGTCACTCACACATACTGGGCAGCCTCAATATTCTTTGCCACAGGAGCCACTGGATATAGCACTAAGGGATTGCTGCTTTGTGGCTTTTCCTATCTTATTTTTAACTTCCCCAGTTCTGTCCTTGTCTTCCTCATCCTTCTCTAATGAGTTAAAGCCCCAGAACAATTTCCTTTCTCGCTATGAGACTCATTTGAGGGACTGAGGCTCACGTTGCCAGCAAGAAGTATGGCACAGAGGCCTTTCTGCTTAAGTTCTCTATCAATTCTTGATTCCACTTCTCTCTGTTGTCCTCTTTCTCCTTCTCTCCCACATGGAAACTCCTGGCTAAAGATCTCTTCCGCCTTTTACCAGTCCTCTTTTTCCTTCTTTCTTCTGAAATTCAAGCTACTTTCTTCTTGTCCCTCATTATCTAGGGCACAGCCGTAGCCCCATGATCCCATTTTAACTGCCATGGCTGCATCCTATAAAAACCCGGGATTTATAGTTTGGTGAGGCTCTAGAATTTTTTGGCTGAGAATTCTAAACTGCCCATCCCAGTAGGATTCCATAGGATGTTGCCGTGGCAATTAAAGGGAAATATAGCACTATGATGGTGTAGTGTGAAGGGGCCTCTAGTCATTTGACATTATCAGAGGCTGCTCCAAGGGATTTCACGTCCTGGCTCTGAAATCTCACGTCTGTGATGCTCCAGATTGCGACCCTCCTATCATGTGTTAGGAGGTTTGCCAGCATGAAAACTGGAGAGGGCTTTTGCACCTTTAGCAGCTCTGCTGATGATGAAATTTCAGCGGGTATTGTTTGCTACCTGTTTGCATGACAAGCATCTGATGAAATTCTCCCTTCAACATAACCATAAAGGTACCTGAGCCCTTTCTGGTTTTCAATTTGGTAACCGTAGTGTGCAATGCCATTCGCTTTTCTTCCTCAGGCAGCAAATTTTCTTGGGCCAGTGCTGGAGACAGAGCTCTTTACCGCTCAGCCTTGACCCATGTTTCTACCACCAGGCCTGTGACACAAGATCATTACGTTACAAGCTTGGAATGACTATTTCTACAACACACTGTGTAATACTATTCCAAATTCACGCTCACCCCCACTTTTTCACATTTTGTTGGCATTTTGAAATTGGCTTTGTTACTACTCGATCTATGCAAGATCTTCGACACTGTGAAGTTGTAAAATATTTTTACTGTGCCGCAAAAATAAACAAGAACAAAAGGTACTTGTGGGTTGCTGTGTGCTATTGCATTATTTTGGTCCCATTTCGAACTCTTTATTCATTCGTTTATTTATTGGTCCAGCTAAACTCAATCTGAGGTAAGACAATTTTCATTCATGTAAATCAGCATAAGCGGGTCGGTAATGGCTGTTTCCTCCCTCCTTCTAGTCTCTGTGGAAAATAATAGTGACAGCAAAGAGAGTGGTAGGCCCGACTGAAGGTGTTTTAAGTTTTAAGCACTGAGAGGAGCCATCTTGGGTACTTGTGGTGGAGGTGGCTGGGCAGTTCATATCGCCATGGCAACTCAAGTTTCAGGACAGTAGGAGGGGATGTTGCTATGGTAACAAGGAGGTGAGCTTTTCCCTCCCCCCTTCTCCACTGCTGTTGTAATTAAAAATAGCATGTTAACTGGCCACTTCTCTACCCTCCCGTTTGTCTTGTAGCCATTCTCCTGTTTGAGGATTTTAATTCCCTTCACGGCAGGCTTTATCCCCATCTCTCTTCTCTCACGCTCTATCGCGGAAGGAGTATGCGGATCTCATATTTCGCCAGAGACTGGGATAATGTTATTAATGAATATTTAATTCTGCGTGAGCATAAAAACATGAGGAGAAAATACAGGCTGCCTTGATTAAGACGTTTGTCTTTTCTGAAAGTTTATATGATTATCGGAATGAGGAAGGAGGTTTGTTTTGGCAGGTGTTCATTCCCAAATCTCACACACAGAGTACGCCCCGTTTAATTTGTGTTACACGTTTCAAAGGCACCGTCAGGAATCTTTCTAGTAATACCTGTCCTACTGTTTGGGTGATGGGGAAATCTAGGATAGGAATTGCCACAGCTATGGGTCTTTAACACAGTTTTGTCAACTTGCCAAATGCTGTACAGTGATAGTACGCTGGCCATTTCCGCACCACACTGTTATAGCGCGATGATTCCACTTGCAACATCCTCTGGAATCCTGGGGTTTGCAGTTTCGGGAGGGGCCGGCTGGCCCCTCCCGAAACTGCAAACCCCAGGATTCCAGAGGATGTTGCAAGTGGAATCATCGCACTATAACAGGCTAGTGCGGAAATGGCCACTGTTATAGCGCAGTTATTCCACTGTCTACATCCCGTGCAATTCTGGGGTTTGTAGTTTACTGAGGCCAAAGAGCTCTCTGGCTGAGAATTCGAAGTGCCCCTCCCTAAACTGCAAACCTCAGCATTCCATGGGATGTTGAAAGTGGAATAATAATAATAGCACTGTAACAGTGCAGTGCGGAAATGGCCACCATGGTTCACAAAACAATCCTGTGAGGTAGGCCCGTGTACTCCATCTCTTGAATACATATGTATTTATGATTTATAGCACAGATTACTGTTCAACAGTGTGACCAGATGCCAAAGAACAGATAGGGGTGCTATGCCTTGAACAACTGTATGGAAGAGGGAATGTCATTGTATTTGTCATGTGTGATGCACCTACTTCTATCCTCAACTGATTAGAGTGCAGGAATAGTGTCCTCTTTCCAGAGTGTGGAAAAGTCCTGGGCCATTTCCGCACTAAACCGTTATAGTGCTATCATTCCACTTTCAACATCCTATGGAATCCTGGGGTTTGAAGCCTCAAAGGCCCCTCCCTAAGCTGAAAAGCCCAGGATTCCATGGGATGTTAAAAGTGGAATAGTAGCACCATAACAGTCTAGTGCAATATGGCCCTGGTTTTGGACTTCAGCTCCAGAATTCTCCAGCCACACTATAGTCCGTGAAAGAAGTAACTTTTACAAGCTCGGCCTCTTTTGAGTCTAGTCATCCTAGAGTCTAGGCAAAAAATGTCAGGGGCAAGTAACAGGAAGCGTCTGAGAAAATGCAAGTGGAATAGAAATGTACTACTACATCTCTTTGAGATTTTGTATCTCTATCAAAGATAAAACTCTTTCACTGGAGTACAATTTGGGACTGAAATTTGGTAAGTTTTACCCATACACACCTAAAAGTTTTTCCAGCTGTAACAGAAGAGAGACTCCTTGAGAAATTCAGTGTTCTCTGCCTGGGAATGGAGCAGTTAGCTTCACATAGGACAGGGATAGCTGGATCTTAAGAGAAGCTAATTTTCTGTTACTAATGGGCTGAAATTTTATACCTTGTCTTTTATTGCTCTTAGTCCTCAGAAGGCCAATAAGGGGAGTGGCCTTTCCCTACATTGAAATCTCTCAGTACCATCTCAACAGACACCACCTCAGACAGAAGATAGGCTTGTGACTCTTAGCATTGTCACCATTTTAGTCCTGTATGATTTTTTTTACATCTTTGCCTGCCAAGAAGCCAGTGGAACTTTGAAAGCTTGCATAATGTATTTTATGTTTTGGAGTTGACTTAAAAAGGGTATCACTGCTTGTGGATTTTGGACTTGCAGATTGTGAATTTGTGCATTTGGCTGTGTGGCCAACATGGCTCTCTCTGAATATTTTCTTCCATAGTTCTAATAACTTCCTTGGTGAGGTTTGTGTCTTTTTTTGGAATGTTTCTGGGGTCAGTGGTAAATGTTGTGCATAGATCCTTGCCTACATGAGATATGAACTGTGAACATGCCCTGCTTGGGTTGAACATAAACAGATGGCCACAGGAGAGGGATGAAACCAACGTAAATCCAATCCAGAGTTGGCTGCTTAAGTATCACTTTCATTATGCGCTCGTATCAGGGGAATGTTATCAGATTTTCCAGTTAGAAATCCTGGGAGAATTATATAAAGGGTTTCCCTGGGCAGCTAATTGACATTGCAGCTCAGCTGCAGCTGCACAAGGCTCTATGAGGACAGGAGAAGCCCCATCAGGTAGCACAGCGCCACTGAGCCAGGATATGTGTGTGCCTTTGGCTGCCCAGGGTACCCTGTAAAATATCACTATTTACAGCCAGGTCAGAGGTTATGGCCTGCAAGAGCATAGGGCAGGCCCCACATCCCTTAACCAGTGAGAGAATCAGTGCCTACATTCCTTTAAGTTTCCTCCAGCTTCTGGACAATGTCCTTCATATCCCAGGGCCTCAAATCTGGTCTGATGGGCTTCTCCGCGGCAAAGGGGTAGCAGTTCAAAGAGGAGATTGTAAACTTTTTTTATGCTTCCAGCATGCTTGCTGAGATGCCCGCTACAGGGCTGTATCTAGATGTTTTGTTGCCTGAACTGAAGGAAGAGATACGTCATGGAAAACAGGAGTTTCATGCTCTCAATACTTTATAGGTCTCAACTTCACACACACAACTGTTTGCATTGTATATATACCGGAACCTTTAAAATTACACTTTGTGCATCTGAAGAAGTGAGCTGTAATCCACATAAGCTCATATGATCACAAGTCTGCTGGTCTAAACTATGTGACACACACAGACACACATGCCATTTCCTCACGGGACTGTTATAGTGCTATTATTCCACTTTCAACATCTATGAAATCCTGGGGTTTGCAGTTTAGGGAGGGGCCGGCTGGTGTGGAAATGGCCACAGACAGACAGATACACAGAGTGTTTCATTGCAAAAGTCTAACAAGGCTACTCCTTTGGAAAGCACTGTACACAAATGTCTTCAACTAACATTATTTATTAAAATCGTCTGAAAACATGAGAATAAGAGATATGGAAACACCCATAGATTTTGTGGAAGGGGAGTATGGGAGTTGGGGGAGTATGTTAATAGTCTGTAATAACAAATATAAATACATAGAGACACTGATAAATGCCATATTCTGTTTTGTGAACTGACATTTATTGCTATATTGGCTACTCAATACATTTGTTGCTGTTGACATAAGGAATGTAGACATAACAACCAAGACCAGAGTAACAATTCGAAGTGTGTAAAAATAAGGAACTTGCTGGATATACTATGTATATGAGTGTAACATATACATTAATAAGTTGAATCTTTTTTATTTTTATTTTAATAAAGATATTATTAAAAATCATCTGAAAGCAGAGCAATTCATGACTTAAAAGAAACAGAAAATTTAACTGAATAGGTCCAGAACTGTCCAGGTCTCTGAGAAGGTGAGATGAATTCACACTTTTGTGCACCCCAAACTGAAAGTATTTGCTTCTGCTTCTTCCACAAAGCTTGTCACTGATGGCTGAAAACCCCACAAAAAGCTCAGCTCATCCTCTGGCTGAATCATAGGTTATGCTGCAGCAATTCTTGCTGGCCTGGAGAACAGAGACCAAAAGGGAGGCCAAATGATTCTCCTCCTGCTATTGCAGGAGTAATGCCCTTATCTCCACTGTAATGCCCTTGTCCCCTGCTGCCCTGTATTATGATGCCCTCCTATAAGTACATGGTCTCTGGCCATGTGCTGGCTAAGTGTTCTGTTTCCTTTACAGTTAGATGTTGCTCCGTGGTCCAGGATTTTTTAATAAATAATGTTAGTTGCTGACATCTGTGTACAGTGCTTTCCAGACAGGAGCTTTGTCAGTTTTGCACCCAGGGTTGTATGACACTTTAGCAGATTTATTACAGCCTGAGCTTTTATGGACTCTAGTCCACTTTCTCAGGTGTATGGAGTATGATCTAAAAGGTTCATCCAACATATGTGGCTCAATGTGTGATTTTAACATGCAGATAGAGGTGATAGTTGGTAATGCCATTTCCTATCTAGCATCTTGTCCCAGCTCAAGCAGCGAAACATCTCAGCAGGCATGTTGGCAGGACAGAAAACTTTTCAGTTTCCCTCTTTGAATCAGTTATAATAGGATAGAACCAATTTCCTGCAGAATCATGTTACGGTCATGATCTGGTAACCTCCTGTATGTGGCCTCTAATATAGTATGCTGAATTTAATCTATTCATTAAGATAGGCTATATTAATGGATCCCAGAACAGGTTGGCAGAGGGACTCAAGACCCTCCAAAACTAGACAAGAGGAGGGTTGCTGAAATGATCTGGCTAAATTGGACCATCAAGTATGTAGCAGAATCTTATCAGGCATTATCAATCAGAAGTCCGTGAAATGATCCAAGTGCTAAGAAATGCTAAGGTATCCAACGTTTCATAGATGAAAACCAGGATACATCTGGCCAAGAACAACAAAGTGTTGTCAAGACAGGAAAAGTTATTAATGAGGAAGATACACTGGCTAGGAGAAGCCGTAGCAATTTGCTTTTGTCTGAGCCTGCTGGAAAGGCAAGATTCTCCCCTCTTTTTATCTCCCTCTTGATGAGTTAATTAAGTGTAAACGACTTTTGCACTTTGAACTCTATTTCACCATTGAAGTAAATGAAGGGCAAAGAAGGACAGTGGGAGGAAAAGAGAGGCTATTTTTGCATTAGCCTGTTACAGTGCTATTATTCTACTTTCAACATCCAATGGATCCTGGGGTTTGCAGTTTAGAGAGCAGCCTCAAAGGTCGCTCCCTAAACTGCAAACCCCAGGATTCCATAGGATGTTGAAAGTGGAATAATAGCGCTATAACGGGCTTGTGCAGAAATGGCCAGAGAAACTAGGACATTGCAAAAGCAACTGAATAAGTGGGATGAGAGCTAATGTGCCTGTCAAACTGGGATAGCTGGATGGGATGACTGAATCCTGTCAGGACTAACAAAAGTTGCCTGAAATCTATCCTGTGCTCACTTGGGAGTAAGCTCCACCAAACACATGGAAGGCATTTCTGAGTACACATCGTGCTCGTAAAAGTCGTCTCATTTAGAGATGTTTCAATGACAACTGTGGGGAAAGGAATTTGCTCTCTTCCTGCAAGTAACTCCAAGTAGATGAAATTAATAACAACGTGTCTGCTAATATTGAGGCCCAACCTTTTAAACAGTTCTGGGGTCCCTAGTCATATTATTTCATGAGCACAATGGTGGCAGCAGCTTCACGTACAGGGCTCATGGTGGTGGAGTGATGCAGAGCTGTCTTCCCCAACACTTGCTGCCATCTCCCAGCATCTGCTGCCCGAGGCAACCTCATTACTTTACCTTATGGCAGGGCTGGCTCCATCTGTAGAATTCAGTGAAGTTGTAGTGGGTCCCCTGCTGGGAGGAAAGACAAAATATAAATTAATTAAATAAATGCCTTGTGCTACTCCTGGGCCTGTCCTTTGGCGATATTAGGGAATCAGAAAGAGGTCATTTGGCAACATGAGCTGGAAGATGGGTACCCTTGCCAAACACCTGCTTTGGAATGTTGTTCCTTCAGCCTCATTTCTTCCATCACTAAACAAAACATTCCTTTGCTAACAGGAAAAAGAATCTCCTTGGAAAAGGCACGTCTGTCGAGCTGCCAAGTTCATCTGGACCGTTGTCTTCCTCTATGAGGAGTTTCCTCGAAGGCCCGTAGCAGGATGCTTTCCAGGTTGGCCCGGGGGAGCGTGCGCAAGGGAGACATCCTCCCTTTGTTGCCTATTGTTAGCCTTCCGTCACCTGCAGAAGCCATTGAGGGGGTGACTCAGGCTCTCGCTATGTGGTTAGGAAACAGGATGCATAATGGAAGTAGGGTGGCCTGGGCCTGGGGCCAAGGAACGCTGGAATGCGGAAACCGGGAGGCCTGTGTGTGTGCAAGAGCTTCCTAGAATGTTGGAAATTAAATTAATGTGGGTTGTGGTGAAGGGGCAATAATATAATGGAAGTTATCTAAAGCAAGGGGCTACTATAGATAGAATGGACAGCTGTGATCTGCAAGAAAGCGCTGCAGTATGGAATGCCCCTGATCACAGTTCCAGTCAGCAAGATTGGCCCTACCATTAGGTGAAGAGAGGCAGCCACCTCATGTGGCTCATGCTACAGGGAAGGGGTGAATAGTAAGACACTGAAAGACTGTGTGCTACACAGTCAATCCCATATCCCATAAGCTAGCTTGCTGTCCCTAGATGTGTAACACAAGATCCTGGGCCACTGACAATGTCAAAATGAAAGTCAGCTGTCAATTTGGTTAGCTTCTATGTATGAGTGCATGCGCACATATGCACTTTGTACTTTTGTTTAGGCAGCAAAACGCCTTGGACTGGTCAAATGCAACAACCTCCAAAATCCACAAAACAGCAATATTTTTATTGGGCCAAGAAAAAATGTGCAAAGTACATCGCACAAGCTTTCGAAGCTCTGCTAGCTCCTTCATCAGACAAAAGTGTTAAAAATCAAACAAGAGAAGAAAAAAAAATGACAGCATTAGAGTCAACAGTCTACATTTTGTCAAGATATTGCTTTTATTGTTGTAAGTTAAGATGGTTTGCAGGAATATTAATACAGACAGAGGCAATCTCCTCTTTGCCTGTGTGGGCACTGGGAAACAAAGAGTTGTAAAATCTAGGCAATAAAATTTCAACTCCATTAGCAACAAGAAAAGTACCTTCCCTTGAGATCCAGGATGTTTCTGTCCTGGGTGAGGCTACCTTCCCCTTTCTTAGGCCCTTTTTGCATGATATTTGCCATGCGAAAGGGCGCCTGGAGCATCGTGCGATTGTGAGGAGCGATCTGCATGGTGCACTCACAATCGCGTGACGCTCCAGGGTCTGGCAGGCGCCACTTGCACACTTTTTCATTTTTGGCTTTCAGCCGAAAATGGTGCACGATTGCGTGTTGCTCCAGAGCCCCACGCACACTTGCCATGCAGGCAGAGCCTCTGGAACTGCGGTGGTCGTGCTTCCTGCCCCAGCGCAGCCTGGGAAACTCCCAGACTGCACTGCGGAAGGAAGAGGCGGGGCTCTTGCACTACCTGCTTGGGAGCAGGCAGCTCATGCGGAGCTGAAGCAGTGGGGATGTGAGAGCCTCTCGCTGGAGGCTGCTCGCGCGATCCCCGCACCCCAGCGCCGAAAAAGGGTAAGGTGTGGAAAGGGCCTTAGGCAGAGAACATTGAATTTCTCAAGAAGCCTCTGTTCTGTACTGTACTGTACAGTAAGGCAGTCATGCCCTCCTCATCCATCCTTTCTCTCCTGCTTTCTGTTTTTCTGCCTTCCTATAGCCATTCAGTATTCATGGCCATTAAGCCCACTCAGGCTTGATGCGTTTTCTTGAGATGGTTCCATCCTGGCAAGAAGACCCTAAGACCTGGAGTCCTAATAAAGTTATATTACTAAATTCTGAGCAAAGCATCTGCTCTCATTCACAGGCCAGTTCTAGTTCTGACACAACCAAATATCCACATGTGGATGTTTGAGTAAGGCATATGTGTACCAGCTTCAAGACTTTTTCCCTCACTGTGATAGTGATCAGGTAAAAATATAATCTGAGAACAGAATTTGCTTTGGCTGTGTATGTAGGTGCATTTTACAGGTTGACCCTCAGGTCGTGAATGAGTGAGTGATGAGCAGCTGCAGCCCTTTTAGTTGGTTAGGATCAGATGAGATTTTTGGTACCTTCCATATGGGGTTTTCCTACATATTCACTTGGCCATTTATTTCCATATTAATTTCTAGGCTGTGTGCATGAACCTTTCAACAACCATCATTCCTCTTTCACTTTGGCCCCAGGCTGAGACAAAAAGGAATGGCTAGCCATATTATCTTGCACATAGTGAAGAAAAATGGAAGCTACTAGAGGCACCATATGTCCACACAGTCCTCTGTTCGAATGGCTAGCAGAGGAGAATCATCTCTCTGCAGCATCCTCTGTTTCAAATGTGGAAAACCTCTTTCAGTCTCAGAGCTAAACTGAGAAGTTTTCAGGTGCTGCATCCCAGTGGTGAATGGGACCAAAAGCATTTAGCCCATTTAGACTATTGTCTGGCCCAGATTGTAAGCTTTCATTTTTAAAAAGGAAGTCTCAAGCTCTTGTTGGTGTCATAACTCACCCTCTGGACTTGGAAGATTCAGACACAGAATCAAAGAGCCAGACATGCCAAGAATTTACAACTCCTGAGTCAGAGGTGCAGAGATGAGGCAGAGGGGGACCCTATTCCCCAGCAGGAGGTTGAAGATGCGGTGCAGCCAATGTTGGAGTGTAGGTGGGATAAGAACAGGGTGCTTACCCGCAACTGTGGTTCTTTGAGTGGTCATCTGGGCCCTCACACATATGGGGGTTTTGTGCCTATGCAGAGACCTACCTCAGAAAGTTCAAGAGCTGAGCAGCTTGGCGGTGACTCTGTCTCTCTTGCATATTGCGAATGTCCTAGCCTGCCACTGTGCTCCTCAGTTTGAAGTCCACCAGTCAGGATCCAGGGACCCGAAAGATGGGGTAGAGGGTGAGATTCTGTGAGGGCACACATACATTTGATGAAGACTCATGGAGGCTGTGGAGAGGCTGAATGGGAGTGCTCGATATTGATACAGGGATGTTCCTATGGTGAACTTGAGGAATTTACCATGGCGAGAATGGATCACAATGTGAAAGTATGCATTGCATAGATCCACCAGTGCAAACCAGGTCCTTCTTCATGGGAAGGGATGGATTGCCTGGAGGGTCACCATCTTGAGTTTCCTTGGTATGATGTACCTGTTCACACTGTGGAGGTTGAGGATCAGGAAGAGGCCTCGTCTCTCTTCAGTACTGTGAAGTGGTAGGAGAAGTAGCCGTCTTGCCTGCAGTGTCACAGCTGAGGCAAATAATGGTGAGGGTCCAGGTGTCAGTGGTGATGTTCTGCCAGGTGGAATAATAGTAGTAGAGCCTGGGCGTTCATGGACTCAGGGTATCTGATAGATGGAGGATTGGCTGAGGTGTTGTCAAAGCAGAGGAGTCAAAGGTGACCTTGGCATAACTGCTTGTTTCTTAGGCAGAGAATGCTGGCACTGCTGTTGCTTGAAGGGGTGCTTGTGGCAGCCAGAGGAATAGTATGACTGAGTTCTGTATCCTGGAGGGAGATTTGGAGCAGGTAAAGGAGTCAGATGTCCTCCTCCAAGATGACTTTGAGGCTCTTAGCTTCTGCTGCAAGGCTCCAAAACTCATTCTCTTGGCCATCAGGTGGGCCTTGGTGATATGGTCCATGGTCTTGTCCATCCCAGCATTGAAGAACCCTACACCATCAAAGTGGAGATTCTCGATGTGCCATCAGGAGTCATCAGTGAGGCCCATGGAGCTGAGCCAGGCAAAGTGAAACAGGGCCACTGCACCAGATACGATCTTGGCTGCACAGTCAACTGAATGCCTGGTGGATTGAATCTGTTGTGTCATCAAGGCACGAGCCTCCTGCTGAATGGCAAGGGCTCTGCTAGGGTGCTTCTTTGGCAGATGAGGGATGAAGGAGAACATTTTCTCCCAGGGAAATCTATGGCAGGCCACCATACAGGTTTGTGTGTTGGCAACCCTCAGTGACAGTGCCAAGGAGGAGTAGAATCACCTGACAAACATATCCAGAAGCCTGCCCCCCTTGTCTGCCAAAGTGGTGCATTGTCTGCCTCCACCTCTGGACCACCAGGCCTCCATGACAATTGCATTTGGAGGAATGGTGTGCTGTCTGGCTTGGGTTGTAAAGGTGCTCCAGTCTGTGTGATGGCAATGGAAGGGAAGCCAGCTTCTTGTTTGACAGCTTGAGGACCTTGATTAGCACTGGAAGAAGTGGGACTTTTGCCTAGTCTGGAGCCTGGGAGTTCACCATTATGAAGACTGGGTCTACAACCAGTGTCACGGGAGGTGTGATGTTGAGGCTGATGCATTTTGCCATCTGAAGAATAATGTCACAGTAATCTTGACATCCTCTGGTGGTAGGGCTGGTGTATGTCTTTGACCTCTTCTAGGGGTGAGGGAGTGAGCATCATTGGCAGGTCTGATGAGGATGAATCAGTCTCATACTCCCCTTCAGATGACTCTGCAGTTATGGCCAGTGGTGAGGTAGCAGCTGTCATTGGTAATGGAGCTACTGTTGTGGTTGGTGTTATTTTGAGGCTGTTATCAGTAGTATCTGTGCAGTGGTAGGGAGAAGGGTAAGTAAAATGCTCAATACTGGTGCAGTGTAGATGGTGGACACTTAGGTCAGTGCTGTGGAAGCTGGAGGCCCAACTGATATCAGTGGTGGAGGCAGAAGGAGTAAGGGAGCCAAGGTGAGTTTGGTGGCTTAGATACTGTGGCTGATGCTGTTGGGCAATGTCATCTGGGTGAGACTGAGGTGAGCCTTGGGAGTGGTGTGTGTGAGCAATGGTGGGAAGCTCCATGCTGTGGTGATACCAGTGGTGGACAGCTAGGAAAGCAGAAAGGTGATCAGTACCAGCACAATGGGGAGTATCGGTACCTGAGTTGGTCATTGCGCTGATGGTAGTGGTTTCTGTAGAACAGGGAGAACGGGGGTTGGCTTGCCTGGCTCCACAGTAGACAGAGGGGTCAGTACCAACATGGTCGGTTTTGTTGGGGCTGCTGAGGAAGTCGATACTGACATGGTGGTCAGTACTGAGGAGGCCTTAATCTTTGGCATTTTGGTAAAAGAGAATGACACCAAGTGCAGTTGAATGTTGGAGGCTACCTCAGTTGCCACATGGGAGGGACTGTTCCCAGCAGTAATTCTTCTGCTGGGAACCAGTTAGCCTGGTTTTTAAGGGTCTGTGGTGTGAATCCTTAGTAGATGGTGTACTTTGAGATAAGGTGGGTCTCACCCAAGCAGTAGAGACACTAGAATGGCTACTGGAAAGAATAATATTCTTGGTGCATGAAGAGGAGATTTTGAAAAGAGAGGTGGAAGCCATAGAAGCTGGCACAAGGTAGACAGGAAGTGAGGTGTGTGTCAAAATAAGAGGAAAGGACCTTCCTTCCTTCCTTCCTTCCTTCCTTCCTTCCTTCCTTCCTTCCTTCCTTCCTTCTTTCACGGCAAGCCTTATAGAGAAACAAAGAAGGTAGAGAGGAACAAGAGTAGTACAAAGTGAAGAGAAGTGTGGAAAGTAAGAAGAAAAATGAGAGGTACTCAGCAGAACGATGCAAGACGTGTTGCTCTGTTGGCATATGGAGAGAAATTGGGGAGCAGTGTGGCAGGCTAGGACATGTGCAGGACGCAAGAAGAGTGCAGTCACCACCAAGCTGCTCAGCAATAGAACTTTCCAAGGCAGGTCTCTGCACAGGCTTGAAAACCCCATATGCCTGAGGCACAGAGACCTCAACAAAGAAGGTTGTGTCAGACTCTTAAGCAGGAGACGCTGACTAATTAAAGCACCTGGCACCTTGAGGTACCAGGCTATAAATTTTCCAGCAGTTTCCTGAAGGCTTTGTTCGTTAAAACCATCTGTCTTGTTGAGTGGCAGTACTTTGGCATTTAGTGTTCCCTGGACCTTGGACTATCTACTATTTATGATTCTGTTTGACTCCCTGCTGACTTTGTTTCTTTGGATTACTGACTTGCTATATGACTTCTGAACTGGCTGACAACCACTCTCTTGCTTCTCCCTTCATCCTGCTGGATAACCCAAGAGTGACCTGGATGGGCTTAACTACCCAACAGCTCTTGCATTCCAACCTGGGACACTTGCTGACTGGAGCATACGACAGTAGGAACTGAGATACGGGGCACAATATGAGTGCACTTTTCTGCAGAATTGTTTTTCAGAGAAACAAGTCTACCTTTGCCTTCCAAGCACGAGGGAAGTGAGAATAAGCCAGGGAGTGGAGAGATGCATGAGGTGAGGTGAGGTGAGGTGAGGTGAGGTGAGGTGAGGTGAGGTGAGGTGAGGTGAGGTGAGGGAGGGAGGGAGTACAATGCAAGGCAAACTGAGGCCATTTCCACACTAGGCTATTATAGCGCTATGATTCCACTTTCAACGTCCTATGGAATCCTGGGGTTTGCAGTTTTGGGAAGGGCCAGCAAACCCCAGGATTCCATAGGATGTTGAAAGTGGAATCATAGCACTATAACAGCCTAGTGCAGAAATGGCTTGAGTGTTGTGAATGATAGAATACAGGAAGCAAGAGAGGAGAGCGTTGGGAGGGTGCAAGGTGAGGTGAGGGAGGAAAGACAAAGTGAGCAGTATTGTAAGAAGCAAGGAGGCACTCACTGCAAGGGCGTAAGGTGAGTTGAGGGTAGCAAGCAGAGGGAAGGGAGAGTGAGCAGTGCAAGGACAAAGTACAAGAAGCAAGGAAAGAGGTATTGTGAGGTAGGGAGTAATAGGAGAGGGAGAGAGAAAGAAAGAGAGAGGTGTGAACAGCAGAGCACAAGAAGCAAGGGTCCTGTAAGGCAGGTTTGCTGAGGGGTAGTGGGGGCCCGAGTCACGTGGGCCACTATGACCAAGTGTAGATTTGGATCTCCCACTTCCAAGGCCAGCACTTTACTTTGTGCTGGTTCTTTTGGCTCAGTTGTAACTGTAAAAAATTGCATGAAAGTTGAAATGGAAGGGGAAAAAATGGAACAATTAATGTGCTGAGTTTGCATAATTAGAGTGCAACGTAGAGTGCTTTGCATAGTTAGAATGATTTGCATAATATGCAAATTATGGGCCCAGAGTCAAAGAAGTGGAATATGGCAACCCTTGATGTGATCAAAAATAGCAGCAGAGTTTAGCTTAAACTTCTTACTGTCAGCAACTGAGCCTTAGGAGAGACATTTCAACCTTATATAATGTGGGTTGAGGTTGGGAGAAACCATACAAAAGCTGAGAAAGCATCAAATTATAGTGCAAAAGGGGAAGATTTGGCCCCAGGGGAGAGAGATTTAGCTGCAGGACTTCATATTCCCCTCCCCAGGGGTGTCTGGTCCCAGTTTATTTTAAATATGAAGAAAATATAAGAAGGTGAGAGAGAAGTTGTGTGTCCGCACTTGTACTTGGAAAGCTGGCTGAGCACACATATACACAAACCATCTGGTCACTGTGTTCCCCATTAGCATGAGATCTATTGTGTTGCTGTAACTGACAGTTATAGTAATTATTTATACACTGGCATTTGGACATATATGCAAATTTTGTGCACATCTACATTCTCTTTTGTCCTTTTTGTTTTGTTTCTGCCTTTCCTCTTTTTTGATAATGTGTAAGTGGCCACCCTAGCGGGTGCAGCCTTTAAAAAAAAGCACTCTGCCCAGCCCTGCCATTGGGCAGAAAGAGGCAGCTGTCTCAGGCAGGAGATTGAGTGTTCTATCAAAAGGCAATAAATTCTTAACAATACATCCTCTTAAGACTGCATTTTAATTTCACTGACAGGGATGGAGAAAAATGATGTTAAGACTTTCTACCTCAGGTGCCAAAATAACTGGCCTTAGGTTCTATGTCCCTTGACTCAGGGAGTGAGTTGGGTGGGTACCATTCGCTGCTCTGCTTCAGGCAGCAAAATATTTTGGACTGGCCTTGCCAACAGTTTTTTGTCCAGGGGGACTGAACTTGTCTTTCTCTGCATTCTGAAATGAGCAGTACAATCCAACGCATACTCAGATGTAAACATAGAATACACCTGGGCCGCTGGGTCTTACCTGCTTGCGCAGCTGGCACACTTCCATATGGCCATCTCTGTTGGTGGCACAGTGTGGTACAAAGCAAAGCATTCCTTTTCTCCTCTCCCCATGTTTCAACATTTAAGCCACAGAATAAGTCAAAACACCACCACGCATATTGGAGAATATCAAGATTTCTTGTGCTTGCCAGGAAATTTCACTGACAGAAGCGGAAGAGGATGTAGGCATACAACATGCCTCCCTCTGTTCCCATCAGCAGAGCCAGGCAGGCAGCTGGCATTCTGGCATTAATTGCTGCAACCCTTTTTAAAGGATAGATTCTTCTTCTTTGGATAGAACGAGAGGAGGAGGAGGAGGAGGAGTTAACACCAAACCCTAGAGTCAATTAGAGAAAACTCGGCTGGTTTGGTGGTCTCTGAGTGCCTTTGGAAGGGTGTGGATCACAGTGAAGTTGACTGCTGTAATTGGTGTCTGCTGATGACTGGCTCATTCAGTGGTTAGAGTTACTTCATCGGAATGCTTTCAAGCGGCTGTTGTGTCCATTGGGGGGTCCTAGTCGTCTGAATCCACTCTAAAAACTTGAGGCTGGTATACAAAGTAAATATGCAGTTACTGATGATGAGTGTGTGGGTGGGACTGTCCTTGTGGACAGGAACAAAAGGTGACACTTTGTGTCAACTGAATAAGAAGGATGAGGAGATCTTCATCGTAGTCTATATGCTGGGGTTTGGAAAAACGAACAAAGAAATAGCAGCCTTTTTCGCACGTGGTTATTAAGGCGGGCCAATGTATCTTGCCATGGAAGTCTTCTGCATGTTGGAGTGGACTAGGTTCGGTTTATTTACCTTTGTTCTGCACGTAATTCCAACTAAATGTGCCCTCATGTGGTGGTAACCGCGCTATTTGAAAACCAGAAGAAATCAGCTTTCCAATTTTCCAGATCGATCCGATTCATACTTTTACAGTGGTGCAGACACGTACATGCACACCAATGTGAATTGGTGGTCAGGGGAGGGCCCATGGGAAGGGCCAGGGGGTAGTATGGACTTTCGCACGTACACAGTGATGTACTAAATCATGCAAAACAAAAAAAAAGGGCCAATCACAGCCGATGGGGCAAGGTGAGGGGAGTAGCGGGAGTGGCCATGGCAGAGGCAGTGTGGATTCATGAACTCGCAGTCCTCCGGATCAGAATGGAACATACATAGTAGCTGTGCAGAAGGAAATGAGGGAAAGTCCACCTTGTTTCCAGCCAAGAAAATCCGGTAAGAAATGGCACGAACCGATTCACCAGCCTCGTGTGGAAAGGGCCAGCGTCCAATAGTCCAATTGTATTTGGCCCCAAGAAAAACTGGGTTCTGCAACTTCTATAAATTATACAGCAAAGTTCTGTTTATTACTTATTTGAGCTAATGGATTCCATTTTAAAAAACTATTTTGGAAAATAGATTTTTGTTCTGAAAATTGAGAGAGGGGCAAGGGCACTGGAATTACATCTCTGCCACAGAAATTCAACTATCCTTCTTTGGTTATAGGTATTTTAGTGGCGAATTACACACACTCTTTTAGACATTTCTTTTCTGTCTTAAGAACTGTAAATCCATTTCTCTCCTCTCCTTTCCTCTCCTCTCCCCTCCCATGTGTCTCTCTCTCTCTCTCTCTCTGTCTTAAATGAAAGTTGACATTCCCTGGAAGCTGTGTTCTGCACAGCACATTTTGTGTTTTTATATTTCTGTGGAGCTATACTATGCACGGTCATGGATATGGCATGAGGGTTTATGAATAGGAAAGTCACCGTAATCTAAACAAGAGACAGAGCTTGAAAACATTTTGGTGGCGTGTCTGTGCTTCTGTTCTCTTGAACAGAGTATCAGGTAGGCAACCTGCTGCAAATCCCATAAACAGCCTAGTCAGTATGGCTAATGGGACTATGGTTGTTGTCATTCAGAACACATCAGATTGCCTACCATAGGTAGAAAAAAATAAGAACAGAAGGTGCTGCCATCCACTATTGCAATTTGCTCAGCTCTTTTGTTAATGGTGAAATGCTTGAGCTTAGTGCTATTCCTAGAGCTCTGCCAGCTCTGATGCCATGACAGCTGCTCTTTATCATAAGAATAAGCGGTCCTGACAATTTTGGGGGGGGGGTAGGAGGGGGCAACTAGAATTTTGCCTGCAATTTTGTTTGAATTGCATTCTGTTGAAATGTAGGTTGATTATAGGTCTACCAGTTTAGTCCGTTGTCATGTGTTTGCAAAGCCTCAAAATGATTGAGCATCTACTGTTAAGCAGAAAGTAGGGACTGAACCCCCTGATCTGGATTAAGACCATGGAAGGATGAAGAGTTAAAGACCTACTCCACTGATAAAGCTTAGTTCAGCTTTCCTTTTCTTGCAGCTGCTGTTTACATTTGAACAACAATTACTATGTATCTCGCACGGCCATTAGCAGAACAAAAAGGATGGTTCTAGATCAGTGGTGTACATACCACTGGTGGGACACAAAATTTTCATGATGATTTGCAACTACTAATAGAAATATATTGGGAACTATTTGGAACCACTGCCCTAAGTCACATACCATTTCCGCATTAGACTGTTATAGCACTATTATTCCATTGAGGCCCCTTCCCAAACAGCAAATCCCAGAATGCCATAGAATGTTGAAAGTGGAATAGTAGCGCTATAACAGTCTGGTGTGGAAATGGCCACAGAGTAGCTTTTCTTGTCTTACCGGCACTGAATACAAATGGCTTCTGAGGAAGCACATGAGACTTCCAAGATCAGCCTTTTGATGGACAATGCATAAGTGATGCGGGCAAAATACTGATCATAGCCTGGCTTGCATAATGATATAGTCTTTTCTATGAACATTTGCGAATGGAGAAATCATCACACGGTTGTTTCCCTGCCAGCAGAGGCAGTGAATCCATTTCAGGTTTTACTGCCAACTGCCAACTTCAAATTCAAGTTGAACATCTTTTCGGGATAGGATTCAACAGATTGGATGGCTCCTTTAAGGCTCAGGAAAAACAAAACCCAGAGCAGATTTGCTGCCTAACCAGCATGGGAGCCAACAACTGCTGCTAGAAATAATGTACTGTTATTTGAATAGAAATACAAGTCATCTCCTCCATAGTGAGGAAGCTTGTGATCAGGTGCTCCATTGGCCATTTCCGCACAGGGTATTTGAAACGGTGCAGTCTGTCCTCCAGGGAGGACGTCTGCACCTGGGAGCGGACTGGGTACGGACTATTTAACGTAGATCCGCACCTCAGCCCGCTCCGGAACGACCCCAAGTGGTCATCCAGCGTGCTTTGAAAAACCTGCTTCTTTCGGTTTTTTTAAAAAAAGCACGGAGAGCGCCAGTGCGAGCCTGCTCCCTTGTGCAGATTTGCAGGCTCGCACCAATGTGAGCCTGCAATTTGCTGGGGGCGGGCTTTAGGCTGGCGAGCTTCAGCGGTTGGTTGGGACCCTCGATCAACCAGAAGCCGCCATTTTTGATGCCGGAGCAGTGCGGAGCGACGAGCATGCACTGCTCCGGAGCAGCCTGGACCGGACCAGGGAGCCATAAGACCTGGTAAGTAGTGGCATGAGGCGATTCCCTTGCCTCGTGCGGAAATGGCCATAGATTTGTTCAGTCTGCAGTCCAGGTGCTAATTCTTTTTTTTTTTTTTGAGTGAGTTTATACACAATACAAGTGCTTAACATTATTTCTATATTATACAACAATCTTACATTAATTCTCCATTAATTCCTTTCCTGCTTTGTTAACAAATGTACATATTAATTTATATATTCCAATCCCCCTTTCCTCTCCCTCCCTGCCTTCCCTTCCCTCCCTTTCCCACCCTCCTCCCTTACCTTAATAAAAACCATCTTTCCCCTCCCAATCCTCCCCCTTCCCTCTCCCTACCCTTTCCACTCCTTCTTCCACGTTTTCTCCATTCCAAACTCTTTATTCTCTTTCTTAAACTAAATCTCCTTCATGTGAAGTCTTTTTGTTGTTGTTGTTGTCTCTACTTCAATTAATAATATTTTCCTCTCTCTCTCTGAATTCCCACCTTACCTCAGCTGTTACCCTACAATTCCTTTATTGTATTCTTTACCTCTCTTCTCATTTCTCTTTCAACCATCTAATAATACCTTGCCACTGCCTTTCGAATTGTTGAATTGAATTACCTTTTAAACTATTGGATAGTTTTTCCATTTCCATGATGTCCATCACTTTTAATTTCCATTCTTCCTGAGGGGGCTCTTTTCCTTCTTTCCAATATTTCGCATAGTTCAAGTCCAGGTGCTAATTCTTGATGGACAACTTCATTGCCCGTATTCTCTCTTCCTGTGGTTCTGTGTTGTTTTCTTTGACTGGACAGCTTTTCAAGCAGGGGTGAGGGATATGAAGCCCTCTGAGACCCAGTGTGGTGTAATGCTTTGAGTGTTGGACTACAACCCTGGAAATCAGGGTTCGATTCCCTGCTTGACCATGGAAACTCATTGGGTGACCTGGGGAGAATCACACACCTTGAGCCCTAGAAAACCTTGCGATAGGTTTGCTTTAGGGTCTCAATAAGTTGGAAATGACCAGAAGGCACACAACAATAAGGTACAGATGCCAACTCACATCAACCTTAGCCAACATAACCGACAGTGAGGGATGACGGGGGGTGCAGTCCAACATAACATCTGAAGGGCTACATGTTTCCCGTTTGTGAAACAGAGGATGCCTTTACACAGAGAACTGTCCTAAACAGAGAAATGTTGGAGAACTGTAGCCTGTCTTATAGTGGACTGTAGTTTGTGAAGTACACAAACTCTCTACTTCTAGTAGTAACAAAACTCAGAAGTGGATCATGGTGAAAATCCTTCCCAAGATTCTGGCCCTCTTGCCTCAGTAAAATACCATCTTTTAGATTCTAGGATACACATAGTCATATATCAGGAGTAGGGGCTTTCTAGAATATTACAAATATTCTTGATTGCCAAGATGACTACTATTATTCTAGCTGTGTTTTCTGGCAAAGCTCACCCCACCCCACCCCAGTTTCCATCCAGGACCTGACCCTCAATACCAACATTCCAAGAGCGTGATCTGTCTGTCACAGCATCCTTCCTCCAGGAGCATTTCCTCAGTGCCTTCCTGTTTATTCCCTGGACTCCAAGCCATTTGCAGAGACACCTTGAGGCACTCAATGGGTCATTTTCTCCCCCACCCCCCACTCATATGTGCTGTTCTGCTGGCTTTGCTTGTACCACAGATGTTCATGTCGCAGGAGGAACTTGGCAACCCTTGCCAGTTAAGGTTGCAGAAATGCCTCTAGCATAACAACCCTTTTCCTTTCTTCATTTTTATCAGGTGCCTTGAGCATAAAAATAACAGCCTTGCAATGTTTGGCTGTGACCCAAGAGGAACATCAGGGGGTGGGATCCTCTTCCTTTAAGACACATGCTAGCAGGAAATTTTAACAATACTGTTGTCTAGATGACCTTAGCTGCAAAGAACCCAATGTCCACCATCTTTTAAGGTGAGTGCCAATAAGTATTGACAGCCAGGATGGTGTAATGGTCTGAGCATTGCATTATGACCGTGGAGGCAAGGGTTCGATTCCCCGCTCAGCTATGGAAACCCACTGGGTGATCTGGGTGTGTCACACACTCTCAGCCCCAGAAAACCTCATGATAAGTTTGCCTCGGGTTTGCCATAAGTCAGAAATGACTTGAAGGCACACAACAACAACAACAACCCAAAACAAATATTGGGGATTTAGAAGAGTACAAAAGATAATCAGTGTATAGGATCTATCTATCTATCTATCATCTATCTATCTATCTATCTATCTATCTATCTATCTATCTATCTATCTATCTATCTATCTACCTACCTACCTACCTACCTACCTACCTACCTATCTCATTTATCATCTATCACTATAAAGCATTATGGTTATGACTCTGACATTTAACTAATCACTACAGTAATTGATTAAAAATGCTTTTTACTGTGTAAAAAACATCCTGATTCAATAGAGTTCATTTTCTTTAATAGACTGTATAAACCCACCTTGAGTGCATCACACAATGTAACCCCCAGAAAACCTTAGATTCATCTTAGGGTTGACATAGCTCAGAAACAACCTGAAGGCATAAAACAACAAAACAACAACAACAATGTAGTGGTGGTCTTCCATGAATGAAAGGTGGCCTTCCAATTAGAACTGAAGTCAAATGTCTTCTCATAATTGATGCTTGTCAGTCTACATAGTAGCAGAACTGCTAAATGTACCAAATAAATAAAAATGGGTTTCTAGGCTTCCATATAGTCATTTTCCAAAGAGCTAACTGTCTGAGTCCATTGCAAAAAAAGAAATGATCTTGTGACACTTTAAAGGCTAGAAGACTAAATATATGGCCTAAGCTTTCTTGAACTAGCCTCAGATATAGGTCTTCAAATGTGTATGGTGTAATGTGTTTGTTTTTGTAGTGGCTCAAGACTCTTTGAGACAGTTAGAGTCCAATCTTTAGATATCATTTGCCTTTTGAATCCACCCCTTTGCTGACTGAGGCCTTTTCCTTCTGAATATGAACACACTAGTGAGTGCTTTCTGTCAGTTTAGTCTTGTGAAGACCCATCCCCACTGTGGGGCTCTCCATAACTGTTCTATCCATCCTATTCCCCTTTGACTGCAGCTGTTTGGATGACAGATTGAAAAGAAGTACTAGACTGCTGAAAAGAACTCAAACCACAGTCCTATTTTTAACCCAATCCATGCTTAATGACAAAGATTCCACAGAATGATGTTTAAATAAGGTCTTCTGTCTCCTGGAATTCTGACAGCATTTAGATAAAGAAGCAGACTATTTTATTAATTAATATGAGGCTAGATGGAGTAGGGGTGGAGGGCAGGAGAGAACTAATCTTGTCTCAAGTCTTCATTCCTCTGTCTTCCACTGATGATGGAGTCAGTGAGCTTTGAACAGAACAGAGCCGGTCCTGAGTTTATAGGGGGTTCTGCCTTTTCAGACTGAAAAATAAAACTTTATGGCTTTTCCCACTGTTACCACAGCGTACTGGCCTGGCCTTTGGCGAACCAAAGATATCATTTTGATATCATAATTCGGCCCCTACTCTGCCACCAGCCAAGTGTTTGTGAGGCCCGCCGAACAAGCGCGAAGCTAGGCATGGCTACTGCTTGCTGCTCTCACCAAAACAAGCCAGATATTGCCAGATCTGCTTTAGGGGACCTCCCGAAACAAACACCTTCGTTACATATGCACGCTGCCACAAAGGGATCCTCTGCCCTGAGAAGACATCCTGGCGAACTAGGTACTTAACTGCTGAGCTAGCCGCATTTACATACCGGCTGTACTATTGTCAATTCGGACTTTAACTCAATTATGCAAATTCTGACCTTTATGCAAATTATGCAAATTCTGACCTTTCGGAGGCTTTGTCTCCAACCCAAAACCTATTGTTTTTGCCCAAGACCAGACTAGCCTGCGGTTGTCCTTTCCTTTATAAAAATCCCCTGCTCTGAGAGCTCTTTGGAACTCTCGCTGGAACTTCTCCAGAACTCTCACCGGATCGCCCAACTTCACTTTGCGTTGCTGCCGCTCGGTTCAGCAGATTCCCCTCGGCCGCCACGCCGGGTTTCCACTTCTTCAATCAGGCTTCTCCAGGACTACAGGACAGGTGGCGTATCACCCATTCCCCTCAAATTCTATTTCCCTTTTCTAGTTAGGAGCGTGTTTGTGCTTTTCTTTAATAACTGTTTAATAAATCTTAATTGCTGTTTGAACTATTTGCCTCCTCACTGACCTGACGCTGTATACATAGGGTAAAAGATCCTGCTGCGTTACCCTGCCTCTCGTTAGCCAATGGAGTGCTCCTGCTAATTTCCCCCAACTTTGCTTAGTTTGTTTTGGTAGTTTGGGCAAGACCCCCAATTCACAGGGTAACACCACTCATAACAAGGGGTGGGGGTGGAAGGGCTAATCTGTGTGAATCCTAGGCCATTTCCACCCTATACTGTTATAGTGCTATTATCTCACTTTCAACATCTTGTGGAATTCTGCGATTCTGGGAAACTGCAAACTCCAGGATTCCATAGGCTGTTGAAAGTGGAATAATAGCACTATAATGGTGTAGAGTAGAAATGGCCCTAATAATATCACATCAGCTAATGTGAACTGGCAGACCCATCTTCCTTATTATATCTTAAAACAGCAACAGGCAGACAACATGACTTAAAGACTGAAGCATAAAGCTAAGTGGTAGTTTCAACAAGAATGGACCTATTGAATTAATTTATGTAATTATGTAATCTATGTAAATATTGGCTCACCTATTTCTCATTGATTCAGTGCATCTCTCCTAGTTGCAGCTGGTTTCTGGTTATAGGCCCCAATTTTCTTGTCCCAATTCAGTAGATTTTTAAAATGTCTTAGGTGGTTTTTATCAAACTCGCCTGCACTAATCCGTGGCAGCTCCCGGTGAGAATCTGCAGAGACGTGGTAGTGTGTCTCTGCAGATCTGCCCAGGCGTGGGCTTCCGGCTGGCGCGCTGCCCTGATTGGCCGGCCGCCATTTTGGGCGCTGCCGAACGCTGCTGAATGTTGCTGAAATTCGGCGGCGTGTGAAGTGGCGGAACCGCGTTCCCCGCAGGGACGGAGCAAAACGCAAGCAGGTAAGCTCCGCCCCTGCGTGCGCTGCCCCGTTTCGCCCCCCCACGTGAGAAAAGGGCCTATGAGTACTCACACTCCAGAGTATTCACACTCCAGAATTTCACACTACTGCATTCAGAGAAACAAAATACTGGTGAAATGTACATTTGAATAATAAAATAGGTGATCGCTATCTATATGGCTTTGTTTGGTCCCAGGTGTTGAAAGTGGCATCTTTTTTTTTCCAGTTTGGTACAGTTGGTCCCCCATATCCACCTGACTGGCACACACGGTTTCACTTATCCACACCGAAATGAAGTCTGAAAGCATTCTGTTCTCATCTCTTTTTGGATCACACATAGTTATTAATTGTTATGTTTTTATCAGTTATACACTGGCTTTGGACCACAAATAATAGCTGCAAGGCCTTCTTTCTCTTAGATTTTAAAGTCCTGCCGAGTTACAGAGCCTCCTCTCAAGCTGTATTCTCATCTCAATACCAATTTCATTCATCTCATTGAAAAAGTAGGGTTTCATTATCTAGGTTTTTTTTTTTTTTGTTATCCACGTGGTAGATCTGGGAATGTATGCTCATGGCTATGGGGGCTACTTTATTCAACTCAGCATTGAGCTAGCAGCCTTAACAAGGAGCTGAAGCTAACCTCTTCTTGCAACCTGCTCCATGCAGTTTCATTACTGTTTGCTTATCCCAGTTTTCTCATCTATTCAAATAAAGGGAAGCTTCATTCATAAACTCTTGGTTAGGTGACATTTAACACCAGACTGCCTACATCAACTACAGAAAGGTCAAATGGAAAAGATGTGGTCCCACTGCACGTACACATACATTTTTTCATGGTAACAAAAGATACTCCATGTAGCTGGAATATTGTAGATTCTTTTCTTAAAAAAATACTTGTGGTTACAAAGTATCTTTTAATCCAATGATTTTATATTTCAGCTACTTTGAAACACAGTCATTTTCATACCAAAGACCAAGTTGCTTATAGCTGCCAAGACAGATATTGCAAAATTCTGGGAGCAGAAAAGCTCCAGGGATTCAGGCAGAATAGACTTCTCGTATCAGAGAAATGATAATAGTGTATAAATAGTGTACAAAATTTCCTTTTAACCAAAGGGGATGACCAATCCTTATTACAAGTATATTGTGAAAAGAGAAATGCATTCTCTTTCTGATGTCCAGATTTCAAAATCTATAGTTAAGTGGCAAGCTGGGTTTAACCCCATTCATATGGTAACCAATAATGACTGGCATCCTGCTAGTCATGATGTTGTAAATTTGACTCATAACTTTGTAATTGTCTCCCATTCATATTTATTGTTGTGGTATGCTCATAAATGCCCCTAAAACCGACTCTAAAATCCAGTGAGCAGCGGTGTGACCTCAGAGGTAGGACCCCTATAGGGTCCTGCCCCAACCCCTTGGTGCACTACTGCTTGCTGGCAGGTGGGGGATGAACACATGATGCTTCAGCACCCCACTTACCAGTGAGGCAGGACTCTGTCCCTTGGTGCAGCAGAATGGATTGTACAGTGGATTCCAGATGGCAGACTGGGAGACACATCATAGCTTATGATATCATGACTAATGGTGCAGGATCTTGGCCATTGTTTCTTCCACAAAAACTGAATGCTGCAGTACACTGGCTTCCTTCAACACAATAGCCTCTACACAGGTTGGACCACAACTCCCATCATCTCCAGCCAAGATAGTCACCATATTGGCTCAGATTTATGGGAGCTGTAGTCTAACACATCTGGAAGATTTCAGGGACCTAGCCACATGATACAAATATAGCACTATATTCATCTTTAACTGCCATTAGCACATCCTATGGAATCCTTGTAGTCTGGTGAGACAGCAGGGTTTCTTGGGGTGAGACTTCTAAATGGCTCTCCCTAACCTACAGGTCCCAGGATTCCATGAGATGTTGCCATGGCAGCTGAAGTGGATTATAGTGCTACAGTTGTGTTGTGTGGATGGGGCCCAGATTGAAGATGGGTGCATTTATATAAGTGGAATATCCTTCACATCTACTACATTAACTTCTGAATAAAGACTCTTGGTGTACATTGCATGTTGCTTTTTTGTTTCCTTTGTCATAAGTGCGGAACACGTAACAATATAAAACAAACTCCTTTTTTGTACGTGTACCTACACCCATCATTTGATTTCATGCAGTCTCTTAGTTAAAGTGACCTCCACATCTATCAAAGAATGACAGCCCAATGAAGCCAAATTTGGTGGCTGGCTTTCCAAAAGAAGAAAAGGGTGAGGTATGATGAAGGGTGATATTCAGGGAATGCTATGACCACCAGAGAACTAGAAGCCGGGGAAATAGGAACAAGTACACACGACTAGGCTTAAAGAAGGAACTGTGGTCCAAGTGAATTAGTGGCATAGACTGGTCCTCTCGTTCAATATAGATACAGGTTTCATCTCAAACCTCAACCTCCTATAACCTGAGCCAGCATGGCATAATGGTTAAAGTATTGAACTGGGGTGCCAAAATTCAGGCCATTTCTGCACAGACTGTTGTAGTGCTTTGATTCCAGTTTCAACATCCTATGGAATCCTGGGAGTTGTGGTTTCGGGAGGGGCCAGCTGGCCCCTCCCGAAACCGCAACTCCCAGGATTCCATAGGATGTTGAAACTGGAATCAAAGCGCTATAACAGTCTCGTGTGGAAAACAACTCAGGATCAAAACTACATTGAACATGAAACTTTGATTGGTGACCTTATGCAGTCCTGACCTACCTCTAGCACTGTTGTTATTGGAATAAAGTAGGAAGGAAGAAGACTGTGGCTCAAGTCCTATTGCCAGTTTCAACCAGCACAGAGCCATTTATCTATTGGATCTACCTATGAGTTGGCTCAACATTCAACAATTGATTCAGCGTTTCTACTGCACTTGGAACTAACCAACAGGAATGCAGCCTTTGTATAAAACCTTGAGACCACCGGAGGTGGTATATAAATGCAGTACAGTAATCCCTCCACATTCTCTAGGGTTAGAGGCACAGGATCACTATGAAAGTGAAGAAAATGTAAATAACTCTAGGCCCTGCAAAACCATATTTAACACACAAAAAGGTATGATCAGCATATTCAACCCACTGTGGATTCCTTTGAGGCATCAGGGTCCCTTCACAAGGCAGAAGTGGAGGGCTGGTGGGGCTGACTGCCACCTCCTCTGCTGCCCCATACCACTTTTTATAGGGACTCACAAGCCTTGTTCAGTTTCTCAGTCTCACAAGGCTTGCACTCGCTGTTAAAAATGGCATAGTGAATCAGCAAATAATCTGTGAATAATCAAATCTGCAGAAGTGAAACCTGCAAATATGGGGGGCTGACTATATATTCTTAATATCCTTAACCAAAAATTATACAAGGGGCAAAAGTCGATGTACTGGCCATATAAAAAATTCCAAAATATATATCAGTAAAAGTTCTCTATCAAGCCAATAACAAAAATGCAAAATGTTTGAACTGTTTCCACTAAAAAGTACATGAGCAACACTCCTCGTGGCAGTTCCATCCCTGGTCACCGTGAGCCTCCTGTAGATCTGCTGGCCAGGCAGCCATGACCAGGGAAGACCAGCCTGGCTCTATTATTGGCCAGAGAATAAGGAGCTATTGTGGGGAACTTGCTTGAACCATCCCTCCCAGAAAGAGCGGTCAGCTGCAGCTTCAAGTTCTCCATTTGCCAGGGGATCCTGGGATGCTGGCTGGTGTTTAGGACTGTGATGACTGAGGTGGTCATCTCAAACGGTAGATGCTGGGAGGCAGCAGCCAGGTGTTGGAAGAGAGAGAGGTGTGCCATATGGTTTGCCCTGGGCCCATAAGCTCACCCACTGCTTCCAAGGGGATGATCTCCTATCATCAGTCCTCAAGAAAAATTCAGGTGCCAATCCAGCTAGCTTCTGTCCATGGAACAGGAAGGGTGTCATATTGTTCTTTGCCCCAGGCAGCTAAATCTCTTTGGCACTTGGCTGTGTGTGTGTTTGTATGTGAATTCAAGGGTTTTTTGTATTACTACAACCTCTTGCTGGGAAGCCACTGTGTGAACTGTGTGAGCAAAAACCAGGATGTATGTGTATATGCTTTCAAGTTGCCTGTTGACTTATGGTAATCCCATAAATATCAAAGGGTGTTTTTTTTTTAGCCAAGGAATACTCAAAGGTGGTTTTGCCAGTTCCTTCCTTTGAAATATAGCCTACAGCACCCGGTATTCATTGACAGTCTTCTATCCAAGTATTATAAGGCTGGCCCTGCTTAGCTTCCAAGATCAGACAGGATCTGGTACCTTTAGGGTATCTAGGCATGAAAACCAGACTAGCCTTCTTCAGAATGATTAAATACGTGACCTGAGAAACCACATATGTAAAGCAAAGCCACAATGATGCTCCACCAGTTAAATAGTGAAAAGACACTTGGGAGCCAGCCTGAAGAAAAGAAGAAGATTCTTTGCACTTTGGGGTACCTGTGTGCACATGTAAAGATCCTAGGAATTCATAACTGAAGAGAGGGAAAGGAAGAAAGAGTGATGATCGTTCTTTTGAGGATTTTCTATGCCCACCAGCCTACCAGGACAGGGGTACCCACCCCATCTCGCCTCTCCAAGACAAGCTTCAGTTGTGTTTTCACGCCTTGCAGGGGTTGGACTAGATGGCCTTTGTGATCCCTTCCAACTCTAACGCCATTTCTGCATTAGACTGGGGTTTGCAGTTTGAGACCCCTTCCTAAGCTGCAAACCCTAGGATTTCATGGGATGTTGAAAGTGGAATAATAGCATTATAACAGTCTAGGGCAGAAATGGCCTAAGAGTTTGAAGAAGGGCACATAATTTGCATTTGTTTACTCTCCCTGTCACTGTCACTGGAAAGTACTGAGTCATAGGCATGAGTTGTGCTAAGAATTTTGGAAACTGCATGAAACCTAAAGGTACCAGACCCTGTCTGATCTTGGAAGACAGGCAGTGTCAACCCAGGTTGGTACTTGGGTGGGAGACCGCCAAGGAATACCCCGTGCTGTAGGCTACACTTCAGAGGAAGGAACTGGCAAAACCACCTCTGAGGATTCCTTGCCTAAGAAAATGCTATCAAATTCATGGGGTCACCACAAGCCAACAGGCAACTTGAAAGCACTCCCTCCCCCCGAAGGCCCCTCTGGAAACTGCAAACCCCAGGATTCCATAGGCTGTTGAAAGCGCGATAACAGCACTATAACAGTCTAGTGCGGAAATGGCCTGAGCTCCTATGAAGCGATGGGGCTCTGTGGATAGGGTTCCTAAGAGCCTACCTCGCCAGGCTGTTGGGAGGATCGTGGCAGGAGGAAAGAGGACCAGCGATCCAGAACCCTTCCTGCTCGGAGCTAAATGGGAGGGAGGGATATTTGCGAGGTGGGGGGACTCTCGAGGGGTGGTATTGGAGCCGCGCTGGGGGCGTTCGAATGGCGGTGGCGGGAGCGGGGCGGGGGTCGGAGGGTCCCCGGGGAGACCCCGCCAGTTGGGAGGGCGCGCTCTCGCGGGGCGGGGCGGGAGGGGGCGGCGGGAGCGCGTTCCCCCGGGGGGGGGCCCCCCTCGCCGTCGCGGGCGGAGTGCGGGGCGGGGGCGGGGGGCGGGGGGCGTGGACGCGGCCACATGACCGCGCGGGCTCCCCGCCAAGGCGGCCGGTCCGGGCTCCCGCCGCCCGCCTACAAATGCGGCCGGGCGGCGGCGGCGGGCGGAGCGGGCGCCTCCACTGCCCTGGCGGCTCGTGCGGCGCGTCTCGGAGCCGGCTGGCGTGGCCCGGCGGCCCTCGGCGGCGCGATGGGCGTGCGGCGCTGGCTGCTGGCGCTGCTGCTCCTCTGGCTGGCTCTCAGCCCCGGCGCCGGAGGTGGGTGCCCGCCGCGCTTCAGCCCGGGCGGGGGGCGGGGGGCGGGAGGCGCGGGCGGGCGGGCGGGCGGGCGGGCTATCGGGGCGGCCGGGCTCCTCGCTGCCTGCCGGGCTCGGCGGCCGTGCGCCCGGCTCTGGCTGGCGGAGAAGGGGGGCGCGGCGGGGCTGTGCCACGCCGCGCCGCCGCGCCTCCCCTCCCCTCGCCCTGGGCTCCCGGGGCCGCGCCACGCGCCGCGCCGCCCCCCTGCCCCTCTCTGCGCTTCGCCCCTTCCGAGAGACGGAGGAGCGGCGGCCTGGCAGCGGGAGAGCCGGGGCGGGCGGGCGCGCGGGCGGGCGGGCGGCGCCTGGCTGGCAGCGGGCTCCGAGGCTTCGCCCGGGGTGGCGAAGGGGAAGGGAGGGGGCGGCTTGGCTGGCGAGTCCCCTGGGGCGGCGCGGTGGCTCCCTTGGCACCTTCGCTGGCCAGCCGGGCGCCACGGGGGCAGGGGCTGCTGCCCACGGTCGGCGGAACGAGCGCGGAGTTCTCTTTCCGCACCGGACTGTTATAGCGCTATTATCCCACTTCCAACATCCCATGGGATCCGGGGGGTTGCCCCTTGCACGGGGAGGATCGGGCCTTTTAACGCCGCCCTTAGGCTCGCCGAAGTTCGACGGGCGCAGCCGCTCCTGGGCCGGAGAGGACTCGACCTGTTGAATGCCTGCTCTGGCGAGGAAAGCGGCGCGGGGGCCGTGCCGGGGAAGGGTGGGAGCTCCAGCGGGGAAAGGCTTCCCGAGTGGAGGCGGGGCCGCCGGGGCTGGCGATGGGCAGGGAGGGCTGCGGGCAGGGGCGCCCGTAGCGGGGGGGGCATCGCGGCCTCCGGCACCTGCGGCGGTAGGTGGGCGGGCGGGCGGGCGGGCGGGGGGGAGGGTCTGGGCTGCCCTGGGGAGCCGGAGAGCAGCAGCTGACCGGAGGGAGCCAACACCTGACCCTCCTGCCCGTGTCAGCAGATGCCGAAGGAGTGCAGCCAATACGAGAGCTCAGCACGTCCCCTCTTGGCACGGCCAGGCCCCGGAGTGCCGCTTGGTGGCCGGGCGCGGGTGGAAGGAGGCTGACGCCAGCCTGTGCCTTCTGACTCTTGGGGGGCATCCGCGCTCGCTGGGTGCTGCCGGCCCGAGGATGCCCTTTCTGTCTAGCTTCTCCGAGCAGCACTCCTCACAGGGGCACAGCTAATTTGATGCGCCTGAAACCCATTTACGCTGCCCAGGAACCAGTGATCAAGCAGTGCCTCTGAGCATGGACAGAGTTTTGGGTCCAATAACGTGGCAGCCAGCACTCCGGAGGGGGCTGTTAGAACAGACGGTGTTGCTTCTGATCACAGCTTTGGCAACCCATGCTCCCAGATGGCTGTGTAGTAGCTGTGGGCCTGTGGAAGGGAATTTCTGTATCAGTACCAGGTGGTGAAGTACCATTCCAGAGGGATGGAGAAGCAGAAGAAGAGCACTGGGGAGACAGTCAACCTGGTGGGGTGGGCAGGTTACCGGGAGGTAAAGTAGGCAGTTATATGGGTCTCAGAGCATTTTAACATGTCGGAAGGAAAAAGGGCTCATTGAATCCTTCTTTCAACTGACTCTGTTAGTCAAAGCTTACTAGAGCCTGAGCTGAAATCCCTGGCATCTTAATTCAATGAATGTATTTGTGCATTGGATTTCAAACGTGCTGAATACATTTGCACTCAGAATGTAACTTAGAATCTGAGTTGTTTGTGTTGATTCGCTCTGGATGGTCACATTTTCACCTAATGATCTGAGATGCTGATGAGCTGTTTGTTCACATCACTGCTTCCTCATTTCTTGGGGCAAGTCAGCTACATCTGGAAATCTGCAGTCAATTATAGATTTCTCATTTCTAGGAAAGGGTAGTTATGAGTTTTGGAACAAGTTGGAATTACAAACTGCAGCGTGAAGTTGGTGTAAGAGCTTGTCTTGGTCTGAATCTGGTAATTGTGGTTAGTGGGAAACTTCCAGCTTTAACTGATTTGCAGCAAGGAGAGAAGGGGAAGAAGAAGTAGCCACAAAGTTCATTCATATCTATCTTTTAAAACCAAGATGGGGCAGCTGAATCAGATCCTATGCCCATGGCAGAAAGAACCCACCCTGTGTACTGATCATGCTTATTAGAACAAAATAGCCATGCTGGTTGCTTATAGAGCTATAGACTATTTGAGGTGCTTCATATGCACAATCTCTGTAATCCTTTTATTAACGAATCAGTGAGGTGTACTGGTATTATCATCCCTATATTGCAAACACGGGGGCTGTGGTAGAGAGATGGTGATATTTCAGTTTAGGAACTTTAAGTTCATTGCAGCCCTACATGTGAGCACCCAGTGGTGCAGTGGTAAATTTTAAAGGCACTCAGGCCGTTTCTGCACTAGCCTGTTATAGTGCTATTATTCCACTTTCAACATCCTGTGGAATCCTGGGGTTTCCAGTTTAGGGAGGGGCCTCAAAGGCTTATTAGACAGCTACCCTCAAAGGCGAACTGATCCCTAAACTGCAAACCCCAGGATTCCATAGGATGTTGAAAGTGGAATAATAGCACTAGAACAGGCTAGTGCAGAAATGGCTTCATTCTCACAGTTTCCATAGCCGTGCACCCAAACAGAGTCCAAAAATGCAAGCAGTTTGTGCTGAATTCTGTTGACAGACCTCTTGTACCTGTTCTCATTTCCACTAGAAGCATTTTTTTTTGTATAGCTAATGACTCTTTTTTGTCATACAGGACTAAGCTACTCTACAGTACTGTGCATTACTAACAAGGATAAGTCGCAGTAATATATTGTGGCTGGAAAAATCGATTATTTTCTCTCTCCCTGCTATAAAGATTATACTAAGATTGGTAGTTAATAGAGAGATCTGAGGAGCATGGCAGATGAAATGGTTCCTGCTGATTAAAAAGTCCTGAAACTTTTGACCACCAAGTCCTGGCTCCACTGCAGTTCTGGTTGTAGTAGTAGTAGTAGACCATTCCCGCACTAGACTGTTAATAGTGCTATGATTCCACTTTCAACATCCTATGGAATCCTGGGGTTTGCAGTTTTGGGAGGGGCTGGCTGGCCCCTCCCGAAACTGCAAACCCCAGGATTCCATAGGATGTTGAAAGTGGAATCATAGCACTATTAACAGTCTAGTGCAGAAATGGCCGTAGTTGTGTGCCTTCAAGTTGATTCCAACTTATCAACCTATCATGGGGTTTTCTGGGGCTGAGACTGTGTTATGTGCTCAAGGTCACCCAATGGGTTTTCACGATGGAGCAGGGAATCAAACTCTAGTCTCCAGGGCCATAGTTCCACGCTCAAACCACCACACCAAGCTGGCTCATACCTAGATATAAATTCACAGACAACACAGTGGAATTTCTTGAGTACAACCTGCTTATGACTGGGTTGTCAGACACCTAACCACTTTAATTGTCCCATGGTTGTGTGTCTTCAAGTCCTTTCTGGCTTATGGCAATCCTAAGAGCTCCATTCAAAAAAGAGGGATTTCCAAAAGAGGGATGTGTGAAGGAGCAGCTTTGAGGAACAGCCTTTGAATGGCAGGCCTTGAGTCACAGCTGCTGTTCATGATCAGTTGCCCAAGATGAAGTTAGAAAGCAAAGCTTCTTTGGGAGGAGAATGTGTGGGAGAAGGGAATAAATGCTGAGCAGAGGTGGAAAGGTAAAGTTGTGGATTATTCCACTTGAAAAGAAACAAACACACCCTTTAATTGGCATGGTGGGGACAGAGCTGTTGTGGTCATCCCCTGCACGAGGCCTCACTGAAACTTACAAAGTCAGCCAAAATTCTGCAGGCCAATCATGCAGATAGGTAACTGCCCCTCCTCTCTTGTGCAAATATGCACCTTTTTGGAGCACTTCCCCTTGAGATGTGTTTGTATGCTTGTGCAACATAATGTCAGGCTATTGTAGTATTTTTGACTAAGTTCAAATGTGACTTGGAGGAGTAATAGCAAAGGTGACCTGACTGCTATAGTGTTGCCAAGAGCATAAGCCTTTTAGGGTGATTTAGGACTCCCTGTTCAGCCATTGGCAAATAGACAGGCCTTCTTAAATAGATAGGCTTTGTCCCTGCTGCAGCAGATTGGCAAATGAAGCTGATGCTTTTCCTCCAGGATGGACTAAGACACATATTGAAGGGATTTCTGAAATAGCTGGCTGCATTTTAGGAACATATAGGTGATTACTTTCTGATTTGGTGGTAAATTGTGAAGTACAGGCATTTATATCTCTGTAATCAAACTCCCAGGAGAGCCCAAAATGGTAGTCAGTTTTGTTGATCCATAACAACAAACTAGTTCTAGTAGTTTTCATCTCTTCCAAGATGTAGCGTTTTGTAAAACAAATGGCTCTTAGTAGCCCCTTCAAAGTACTCTGCATTACAATTGGAATAGCTTACAATAATATACTATTGCTGGAAAAATTCAACCCCCTTCCAAAGATACTGTAAGAAATAGAGCTAAGCTTAGATGGAAGAGAGAAGCCAGAGGGAAGTGTCATCACCCTTCCAAGTTAAAAACTCATTCTGCTTTGATTCCTATGGGCCCTGTATCCACTGCAGTACTGTGTCCCTCTTTGAACTTTACACATATGTGTGTCCAGAGGAAACAAGAAAGGACAGGAGGAGAAGGAAATCCTCTGTGGGAAAGGGTCCTGAAGGCATGGCCTGTCACTTAGAATCCAGTTTTTGGGTGCTCTGCAGCTGTGCCACTTGGTGCCGGGTATTTGCACAGCCCACAGAATGTGATAGAGGAATCATTGTATATGCATTCCAAATGAAGCCCAAATCAGGATCTTGTGTTTCCTTTGAACTGCAAGAGAGGGATGTGCATTGAGATGAGACTACATGCTCAAGATACCCCAGTCAGTCTTTGAAAGGCAGATTTCTGTTCCATTATGATTGTTGGCATCATTCATGTGTATGCTGCTGCTTAAGAGTACAAGAGAATAATGTCTTGCCCCAGGAGCTTACAGAGTAAAACTCAGTTGAGGGAAAACAGGAATCTTACATGTCCAAGAGGATAAAATATGTGTCAGAGATGCTTATAATTAATTATCCTTCAAGCTTTTTCTGAGTTACTACAATTATGAAATTCATAACAAAATGTAGGGCTAGATGCACAATATTAAACACATTGATTGCTGCATGTTTCTTTTCTTCCTTTTTAATTACAATAGCTGTATGGGGGTGTGCTCAGGATCTGGGCCACAGTGCATGGGGTTGATGTAATTCTCCATTTCTACATTTCCAGTGAAGGTGCACCCTTGACTGGCTGCTATTACTCCCAGTAGCAGATGTTTTCATTGAAATGGAGAGAGAGAGAGAGAGAGAGAAGGGTGTTTTAATACAAGATTGATGTGGTACAATATAGCTACCGGTACTTGAAAATATGAATTTTAAAAAGAAGAATTGATTAATTTCCTTGAAAGTAGGTTAGTCCCTGTTATTGGTGCCTGCTGTGTAGGGAAGCCAAAAGGACAACCTCTGTTTTCAGAGATGGTATACTTACCGCACGCTGGATTTTAAACAGGGAGTGAGCATTGCCTAGGGAAACATAGTAACCTTGCTGCTGAGCTAGCCTAGGTCATTATTTATGATAATTTGTCTCTAGGAAGCATTGACATGGAAATTAAAGCAGCCCCATCCTTTAATACTGCCAGCTATTATGTAATTCACCAGCAGAAGACAGTATTTTTGCAAAGCAATATCATCTCGACAGTGTCCTTGTCATTTTTTCCCCCCATCACTGATTTGGCTTGGACTGTTGGCAGTGGTCCTCATATAAAGAAAAGAGCCTCTGATCCTGCTACCAGCAGCAACGTGTCTAGTTCTGGTGCGTGTCAGGCGGACGCTTGCTGCCATGCAGGTCCTGCCGATGGGCTTTTGTTGACAGGAATTTGATGCTCTTCCTCCTGCACCCCCACCCCACCCCAAGAACAGCTGAGACAAAGCGCTTTTCATGGTAATAACAAACCCCATCCTGTCAAGGAAGCACAGTCTGGAAAGCAGAGTTAAGAAAACAACTCCAAGCAGGTCCAGAAAAAAAAATGCCATCCCCATCATACCATGGCCAGTGAATGGTGTCTCTTAGGGTCACAGAAATAGAGCTGAAGATTTAGAAGGAACATGAGGTGTCATTGCCTCTGCAAGTGTAAGAAATTCACAGCTTAAAGCATCCCTGATAGGACCATCCAACCTCTGTTTAAAAACCTGCAACGAAGGACCCTAGGTCATCTGGGAACACACATACTGAACTCAGCTACCCCACCCACCTAGAATCATAAAATTGGAAGAGACCACAAGGGCCATCAAGTCCAACCCCCTGCCATGCAGGAATACACAATCAAAGTATTCCCGTCAGAGGGTCATCCAGCCTCTGTTTAAAAACCTTCAAAGAAGGAGGCTCCACCACACTTCCAGGCAGTATTATGTAGTCTGTAATACTGCAAGCATTAGAGCCATGGAAAGAAAATGGCTTTGTTTCTTTTGGTGCTTTGAACAGCCACCTCCCACTTTGCCAAATATCCAGGAAATGATCCTCCAGAGCTTGGAAAAAGTTAATTTTTTGTGCTGCAACTCCCAGAATCCTCTAGCTATCCTGGCTATTGGCCATGCAGGGTGTGTGTGAAGGAATCTGAGAGAAGTAGCTTTCTCCCAAGCTCTTGTAAAAAGGTTCCAGCTTCCCTGTTCCTGTTCAATAGATTAAAGAGGTTCACATCTTGCCATTCCACCCAAAGAGTGCCTAAAGAAGGGAACAACAATAAAATTACCAAAATATAAAATATATTAAAATACATAATAAGAATATTGGAAAGCAACATGAAAGAAAATTCTGAAACAGGGCAAGCAGGGTGCAATTTAGTCATGGACAAAGTGAATCCATTTAAATCCATGGGACCAGTTAGGACAGATTTAACTTTTATGGGGTTGAATGGGCATCCTGCAGACACAGTTATGGCTGGATCTAGCCCAATATTTATATAGCAACAAAGATTAAAATCATCCAAGTAAAATGAGCTAATGAAAGCTCTTCATGTCACATCATGAGATGCAATCAAAGAGGGGTTAAATTGCAGCTCTGGAGGGGAGAATTCCAAGCCTGGGTGTGCACCCCCTCCCAGTAAGCCCACTTTTTTTTCATTTCTGACCAATGCAGTTCTGGTGGGACACAGAGCAGAACTTCATATCCAGGCAGCTGCATAAAGGAGTTAGGGGTTAGGGAACCCTAACTGCATCAGTTAGAGTTCAATCAGCACTTTTAAGTTGGAGTTAGAAACATTCTGGCAGCTCATACAGTGCGAGAGAATTGCATTTTGCCTATGGTTTGTTGCAGCCAGTAGTTTGGCCAACTGCAGTTGCTGAACACTTTTCAAAGGCAGTCCTGTGTAGAGTGTGTTGCCATAGTCCAGATGACAGGTTACCTAGGTAGGGATGTGTTGCAGTCATCAAATCTTCTGTGTCAAGGGCCATTTCTGCACTGGATGTTCCAGCGCTATTATTCCACTTTCAACATCCTATGGATCCTGGGGTTTGCAGTTTAGTGAGGGTCCTCAAAGGCCCCTTCCTAAACTGCAAACCCCAGAATTCCATAGGATGTTGAAAGTGGAATAATAGCGCTGGAACAGTCCAGTGCAGAAATGGCCAAGGAAAGGATACAGTTGGTGCACGAGCTGAAGTTAGGCAAACACGTCGCTGGCAGTCGTCATCACCTGTGCATCCAGGTCAAAGCATAGTGCAGGAGTTTACCCAAATGGTCAGTCTGATTCCTGTGGGGGCTTGTGTAACTAAAAAAAAAAAAAAATCAAGAGGGCAAAAGAAAACACATATTTGTGTGACATTTGCATACACTAATATTTGTTTGACTATGTCCTAGATGCAGAGTGGCACTTCAGTCCTTGCAGTCACCAAGAAAACAGCTCTAGTGGATTTCATAGCCCTCTGGAGCAAATTTTGGGGGTGCATGTTGTGTTTATTCAGTTTTGCTGTTCTGCCAGCAGAATTCAAGGCTGGATCCTGCCATGCAGAAATTTAGGAGCAATAATTTAAATTAAAAAAACATTTCACCATTCTAGAGTAGACCGTCACCAGTTGCCCCGGGTTTCTGCCTTCTAGATGCTAAGTATTGATGGGCAAGTTCAGGATCCTTGGTCTCTCTTCTTAGGTTTCTTTATTTTTAAACTGGATTTGAATCATATATCCCTTCACACAGAGGGCACCTCGAAAAAGAGGACTGTCCTATCTAAAGCAAGATGCATGGTCACCGTAAAGGAGAGTGTTGCTTTATCTAAAACAAGTGAAACTCCCATCCCCTGATACATGTCTTAGGGATCATGAGCGTTTCTGTCTTAGCTGAAATAAATACTGAGGAGGCTACCAAGCCTGTTACTTCAACTCCTTTCTCAAAACCCATCTTTTCAATGAATCCTCTGACTTTCCTCTAGTTCCCCTCTTTACTGTACTATACTCTGTAACTAAGGGCCTTTCCTCACTACACTGTTATAGTGCTATTATTCCACTTTCAACATCTGGTGAAATTCTGGGCTTTGTAGTTTATTGAGGCCAAAGAGCTCACCAGCTGAGAATTCTAAATGGCCCTCCCTAAATTGCAAACCCCAGGATTTTATAGGATATTGAAAGTGAAATAATAACACTATTACAGTGTAACATGGAAAGGCCCTAAGCCAATACACATATATCTGGAATCAT
Organism: Iguana delicatissima; assembly: GCA_948472985.1. Taxonomy (NCBI): domain Eukaryota; kingdom Metazoa; phylum Chordata; class Lepidosauria; order Squamata; family Iguanidae; genus Iguana; species Iguana delicatissima. Next base: position 230,072 of record CAOKZL010001995.1, read on the forward strand.
TGCATATAATTTCTCTTTTTAGCTTTCCCCCCCTTATTTCTCAGTGTCAGATTGCTAGATGGCATATACCAGAGTTTAGAAAGCAATTTGTTACAGTTATAATCCAAAAATGAAAAGTTACTGGTATAGTTGCAATTTTAAAGTAATCCTTTCACAATTAAAAGTTCCAAGTTACATCTAGCTCCTTAAAACAACCTCATCAGAATGTTATAAATTGCTGGCCTGCAGCACAAAATACACCTAAGTAGTGAGGCCACACATGCTATAAACTAGAACTATAAACATAATGTTAAAAACAGTTACAATAAAAAATGGAAAGCTGCATTTTTTAAAAAAGTAGCAATTAGTTAACAGTTGGTTGTTGGCACATATCAGGTTCACTAATTGTTAATTAAACTGTTAAGCCTTTTCTACTACTTTTCCTACCTCCTACTTCAAGTTACACTGCAACAGGAGTCACATTAGCACACAGCAGATTACATTTGTGACAGGACTTAGTTATGCCTTAGTTATTGAAAAAAATTAATTGAACATAACTCATTTGCAAGCTCAGGTAAGGACCTCAGGGTAGGACCTCCATAAAGTGCCACATATGTTGAAGAAGATATATGTCATAACAGCGTAAGAGCCAATATGATGTAGTGGTTTGAGCATTGGACTGTGACTCTGGAGACCAGCGTTCAAATCCCCATTCAGACATGGAAATCCACTGGGTGACCTTTGGCAAGTCCACTCTCAGCCTCAGAGGAAGGCAAACCACCTCTGAACAAATCTTGCCAAGAAAACCCAGTGATAGGTTCACCTAAGGGCCACCATAAGTTGGCAATGTCTTGAAAGCACACAACAACAGAAGAACATTGATATTTCTTTTCAGTTTCTAGCATATTGCAGCCATGTAGACAGAAGTGCCAGAGTTTGCAGAGCTGAAGGAACTTTCTCCTGTATGGTATTAGCCTCCAGGAAACACTTTGTGATTGAATGGCTCCTGTTTAGGGTTATTCAGGAAATGGACGTTGAGGCGGGGCCCATTGCTATGGCTACCAGGCTGAAGATGCCAGGCCTCAACCTTGATAGGGAAGAGAGGTGTAATTCTGGCTCAAAAATGAGTGGGTGAGAAGGAAGTGGGAAAGCCAGCTACCTTTCCTGGAAAGCTTGCAGGAAATAAAATGCATTATTTTGCTAATTCTTCTAAGGCTAATTCTTCTGCTGAGTAAAGTCAGTAAGGTGATAGTAGTGGGGAACCAGTCTATGCTGGTGATTGAGAACACAACTCTGGCATTTATTATAAAGGAACAAGCACAGAAAGACAAAGGCCTGTTCATTCATTCTTGGGTGGAGATAGAAGCTGAAGGTATGGGTTATTGGCATGATGTGGACTGTTTTATGCCCCATGTGCCAAGCCAGTGTCCTGATTCCATCTAGCTCCACAACTGGCACCAGATCCCAAGATCTTGAGTAAAAATTCTGTAATAAGTCTAGACAGGAGTTGCAACCCAGTATATGCACGTGCTCTCACTGAGCTCTGACCCCCATCTGCAGGAGGTGACATTCCATCTTTTGGGGAGGGATGTCTTGGATTTCATCCTGCCCCCATTCATGCCACACAGAACAACAAGCGAAGCAAAGTGGTTTGACGCAGAAGGAAGTGGGATGTGAGAATGAGGAGAGGGGCTTATGTGACAATGAGGTCATGAGACCCTTGGGATGTTCCAGAAATAGCCTCTCTTCCCCTCTTCCCCGATGGAGCCTCCTCAAAAGGAAGGAAGTATATGGTGTGAGCCTTCAGGGGAAAAGAAAGGTTTCTTTTCTGGGGACCTGAGAGCTTGCCTTTGTAGGAGCATAGGGACGGGTCATTGTAGACGAGCACTGTAGCGACAGAGTCAGATGAGCAACCAGGCCTGGGCCCTGGGATTGTGCTTTTCCAAATAAAGCTTGAAACACTTGTTACAGCACACACATTTCCAAACCAAAGTGGATTTCTGGCAATATAGGTTTTCAGTGCCATTTGTAGGTCTTTGCCTGACCAGTGATTAGATCTAATTAGTTCAAATGAAGTCCACAAAACAGAAATTTAATAGATACTTATGTTAGACAATTTCTAACAAAAGGAGTAGCTTAATGGGTTGACTTACGTTGGATTTTCAGTATTAATTTCAGAATTAATTTAATATATTATTAAGTTGTTATTTAAATGAACAAGCATGCTAATGAGTCAATACATTTTACTATTTTACTTTTATCTGCTGGTTCTTTGATAAATGCAGATGACAATAGTAGTCTTTTCTTTTTTGTTCATGGTTAGAATATGATGGTTTTGCTGATTCCAAGTTTTTAAAAACATTAAACGAACAAGTGCTAAGGGAAGCTGGGAAAGGAGCAGGCTTCATTGCTTCCGAGCACTCTTCCTCTGTTTCCCATCTGTACTAGCAAGCTCTTATCCCTGGAATATTTGCTGGACTCAAAGAAAGGCGGAGGTTAAGGAGATGAGATTACAAGGGAAGGAGAAAAGGAAAGTATGAGAAGAAATGAAGTTTTTTTAAAAAATTAATGTAGCTATTTGCATCTCTCCATGCTCAAATCAAGGAAAGGGTGGAGGTGGTGGAAAGATATGAATAAAATCAGCAAAGATGTGTTTAAGCTTCATTCTGGTAAGAATTCTAGTACAAGTTTTTAACTCAAATGGCAAGAAGGCATGTGTAATGACTGGAGATCACTCTCTCTTACTGGAGAGCTTTTTTTGGTGCATAATTTTGTTTTGTTTTGGGCCCGCACAGTGCACTTGTGATTTATCACTTGGCTCTCAGCTGCATATTAAGGGCCTCTGTAGAAAAACAAAATGCTGTATTTGATGTGGTATCAGGGGATACCTAAGCTCTTCCCTGTGGTGTTTGGTCTATGATGGCCATTTCACACATTCAACAGGCCTTGATAAGATGTTGCAGTTATTGGCTGACAGAATATGTACAGGCCAGTCTGTGCCAGGCAGTCAGGTGTGATGCATAGACAAGGGCCTGTCATCTACTTGCTACCGATTATAGATGTGTCAGGAATCTTATGCAATCTGAGAATGTAAGTCTTGCAGCTGCCTAGTTTTGCCCAGTTAAGTGCAGCTGAAGCACATCAATAGCTGCCAACGCCTCCTGTTGCTTTCCTTGTTTTGCTAGGGTCTGGCATTTAAGCACTTTCTTGGTAATATTTTGCAATACAGTTCTGATTTTCTTTCTCTTCTTAGGGCCATTGTCTGAGGGATCTGATGGGAAAGAACCTGGGGAAGGACACATCTTAAAACTGGTGCATCCCAAGGGGGTTCGGAGTGCTGTGGGGCATCGGCAGAATGGTTGGCGGAGGTATCGGCGTCCTCGTCCCCGCCTGTCACACAAGGGCCCCATGCCTTTCTAGCACAGGTAAAGGAGATAGTCTCCACCTGCAGAGTACTTTGGTCCTTCGATGGGGCAGGAGTGAGAGTTGCAAAGCAGTTGTTCTCAACCCTTGGCCCACCAGATGCTGCTGGACTTTATCTCCCAGAATCTCTGACCACTGACCATGCTGGGTGGAGCTTTCGGGAGTTGAGTGCTAACACCTGGAGGATCAAAGTTTGAGAACTCAAGGCATTTTTTTTTAGAAAAAACAATTTACTCATGCAGTTTATTTCTTGTCTTCATATGTTTACCATCCGTGGTTGCCTTCAGTAAAAGAATGTAAATGTTGTTAAATGCTGTCAAGTCAACTTTGACTAATAATGACCCTATGAATGGAAGAGCTCTAAGGCCATTTCCGCACTAGCCCGTTATAGCACGATGATTCCACTTTCAACATCCTCTGGAATCCTGGGATTTGCAGTTTCGGGAGGGGTCGGCCAGCCCCTCCTGAAACTGAAAAGCCCAGGATTCCAGAGGATGTTGAAAGTGGAATCATCGTGCTATAACAGGCTAGTGCAGAAATGGCCTAAGTCACCCAGTCATCAACAGCCCTGCTCTACTCTTGCAGATTCAGGGTCATGGCTTCCTTCCATGACTGAGTCTATAGCCACCACCCCCATAAACTAAACTACACTAAAGAAAATGAGGGTGTTAGATATGGCTCTTCAACAGAAGAAGTAAATATTTGAGTTAGGAATACCTTTATTAGGACCAACAAAGATGTCACAGATTTGTCCAAGCTTTTAAATTCTCTGGAATTTTCCATCAGGCTACATGGTATCATAATAATAATAATAATAATGATGATGATGATGATGATGATGATGATGATGTGATCAGGAAGAAACCTAAAAGGCAAAAAGCTGGCATGATGTCGCAGCCCTTACCATTGCTGCAGTGGAAATTGCAGACTTAATGAACAGTGAAGTCTGAAGATATTGTGAGAACCTGTATTGTCTCTGGGATGGGAGAAGAGGCACTGGCTTTGCAGTTGCAGAAGTTGGTGTTCAGGGCTCACAAATCAAGGATGGTTTAATGTTGTATTATTTATTTATGTCCCTCCTTTTCCCAGGACTCAGGAGAGCTTTCAAAAAATTAAAACTAGTAACAGTTTAAAAACTTGCGTCAGCAAAAATATACAGAGTTAAAATGTCATTAAACTATCAATAGATATCAAAGCAACTTAAAAATAGTTGTATCAAAAAACAAGATATAAAAATACAAGGGGCTACCGGAAGCCCTTTCCCCCCAAACAGTCACTTCCAGTGGTCTGTTGAAACAAAGAGAGAAAGGTCTTTACCGGCTGCCAGAAAAATACTGTGGGGGAACCCATTGTAGCTTCCTTAGGAAGGGAGGTTTATATCTCATATCTGACTTGCTGCATCTTTCTTTTTTGATTTCAGGATCAGTGCCCACCCTGCAAAGGCTTGTCCTCTGTGTTCTTTATCTGCTTGATAAGACTCTCCACTCGTGCAGGGCTTCCACCATGACCCTCCTTGTCTAAACTGCTGCCCCGGATGGCATTGAATGGAAGGGTGTGCGAAGGTACTGCGCTACCTTCTCCTGTTGTCTCTCAGTGTCTCCTGTCAGGCTGGTTTAGGTGGTGGTACCTCATATCTTCTTTCTCAGTCCTTCTCTTTGCCTTATAAGATTAACCATCAGTAGAGCCTGAGGCTGAGAGGATGTGGGGGTTATCCAAAAGGAGGGAACAGAGGAGGAAATGGGTAGCGATGGAAATGGAAGGATCCTTTTTACCTTGCCTCAGATCCCCCATGGAGGAAGGTGCCTCATTCACCATTGTTTGAGAGATACAGCAGTGTGTTGCTCGTAGCAAAACTGCTCCTGTCCATCTGCCCAGCTGCTAGACTACTGTTGCAGCAAAGGATGTGGCTGGAGCCAGGAAGGCCTTTGGCCTGTAAGAAGCACTTTGTCAGACAGAGAATCTCCACCCAGGTGTCACGGGCATCCCATTTTATATCGGTCTCATCACAAGTTATTCTTAGCAAGGCTGGAAAACTTGTCATCGAACTCCAATTCCCATCCCCTGGCCAGCATAACATGGCCAGCATGATATGGCTGGAGTTCATCAGTCTGGAAGGCTGAAGGTTCTCTACTGTTGCCCATAGGGTAGCCATCTTGCCCCCCCCACCGTTTGCTGGTGCTTCTGTACTTTTGGCAACTGTGTGATACTAAGGAATACAACAACTAAAAGCTTTCCACTTGTGGGCGACTCCTTGTTAAGGGGTCCTAAAGAATTTAGTTATGGGAGCCCTCATGGAGTTTGGGGGAGGGAAGCGGCAACCTTATTCTGGGAGATCCGTCCTGCCACTGCCTTTGGCTAGGCCTCTTTCAGGTCACAGGTCTAGGCCTTTCTTTGTACAGAGTCTGGGTTTATTTTTGGCACCAACGGTCCTTCCTCTAAGTACAGGCTGACTTTTAAAACCTTCTGTACCGAAGACTGTGCCTATGCCTTTTCCGGAACAAGTTTTGACCCATCTGGGCAGGTGTCTCTGTTACCTTTTGCCTTGCCTACCCTTCAGTGCTGTTTCCAGCGGTGTGAGCCAGGTTCTGGATCTCTTGGCCAAGCCGCTTGGCAGAAATCTCCTTTTCAAGGCAGCTCCCTCTGTAGCAATGTTCTGAGGCTGCATCTTTGGCCACCCTCTGAGAGAGACAACTCATAAGCAAAACCAGCTAGTCGCCTGGAGAGAGCAAGTAGACTAAGGCAACGCGTGCCACAGTTTCACTCATGGGCTGTATTCAAGCCACTCTCATTTCTCCCTGTGTACTAGGGGCAAGGTTCCTAACACAGGCCTACCTTGCAGAGGTGTTGTAAGGGTTACTGAGATAAACATATGTAATACCTGAAATATGCTATATAAGTGCTAAGTGGTGCTGTTTTTGGCTGATGTTGTTCAAAGAGGCCTTTATAATTATTTCACTCACTTTTGCTTGTGGCTTCAGCACATATTAACCACTTTGGGAGGGTGTGTCAATTGTTGGGGTGCACCTGATGTGTTTGCACTGGTGGAGGGGATTGGGCCAGTGGTGAGACTTACTTCGGGCAAGGAGCTTGCAATGGTGTGCAGGAGCCTGTGGTGATGGATGCTCGTGTCTGTGTAACTTTTTTTCAGGGGGCTATTGACTTTCTTTGTATAAAACATTAATTTATACCAGCTAGGGACACATCCTACTGTGTAAAACCCTCATTGGTAATTGTTTTTTTTCTGTGTCTGTAAAGATTTGTTCTATGTAAATATAGCTTTATAATAAAGAAATATGAAAACAATAAACTCTTATTTTTTGGGAGCTGCAGGCAGTATTCTTTCCTTTGTCTTCTGATCTATGGCATTAAGCCACTGATAGTCTGCACCAGAGCCTGAGAAATTCACATTTTGGACTACAGTTTTCAGAATCCCCAGCCAGCATTCTGGATATTGTAGTCAGGCTTTCAGTTATTATAAAGTTCATGCACACGCAAAATTGGTATCTTCCTTGTTGTGTACCTTCAAATCCTTTCCAACTTATGGTGACCCTTAGGTGAACCTGTCATGGGGTTTTCTTGGCAAGATTTGTTCAGAGGGGGTTTGCCTTCACCTTCCTCTCAGGCTAAGAGAGTGTGACTTGCCCAAGGTCACCCAGTGTGGTTTCTATGGCTGAGCAGGGATTCAGACCATGATCTCCAGAGTTGTAGTCCAGTGCTCAGACCACACCACGTTGGCTCTCTGGGGTCTTCCTTAGGAAGACAAGAATACTTCTTTACACTGACTCAGATTATTTATGGAAGAGTTCTCAAAGGTTTCAAGGAAAAGTCTTTCCCCATTGCCTGCTATCCAAGTTCAATCTGAAGATGCTATGAATTAAACTCACAACATTCAGCACACAAAGCAAGCGTACTGATATCCTGCTTCTTCTGCAGTACATGCTGCTCCTTTTCCCCAGCTCAGTAAGCAGGACTGTCCCCAGATTCAGACCCAAGTCTTGTCATGCTGTAACCAAGGACCGTATTCCTAAAGCCTGGCTAGCAATCGTGCCTTTCTCCAGATGTTGTTGGACTGCAGCTCCCAACATTCCTTGTCTTTGGCTATTAGCTAGGACAGCTGCAACTTGGGTCTGATTTGCACTCCTTCCTTAAAGCAAACAAAACAAAACATTTCCTTTACCATTGCTTGGATAGCTTGTTATGCTGTAACAAAGGGATAATTCAAGACCCTGAGAAGGAAAGATGCCCTGATTGAACTCCTGGAGGCAAATGCTAGAGGACAAAATAGAAGGCAGTACCTGTAAGCAACTGTATAACATTAAGAAGCTTTAAACTACTATTAGAACAACAACAACAGCACTATTAGAAGATGATCATATTTGTTAATATTGGAACTATTTTAATTATACTTTGTTAAAACAAAAAAACACCACTCATCTTCTGATTCAAAACATCTACTAAATCTACTGTAATCTACAAGCCTGTGGTAGTTTTAAATCTAAGATTTGTGTTGGGTTTGATGGGAAAAGTTACAGAATATGCCAATAGAGAATGATTTACAGCTGTTCTGTGTACATGCAAACCTGTTCACCTTTGTGGGCAACCCTGAGGAAAGATACTGGAAGATTACAGGGAAAGGATGGAGAGAATAAGCAAATCATTCTGCTTCAGAATTTGCTTGCAAAAGTTCTAACATGTTCAAATATAAAAAAGATGTAAGGGAATCATGTGGCACCTTTGAGACTGACAAAAAACAATTCCTAGCATAAGCATTTCTAGCATTTTATGAACTCCAGTCCATTTCTGTGTCTGATGAAGTGAACTGGAGTCCATGAAAGCTTAAGCTATAATTTTTTCTTGGTTTCAAAAGGTGTATGGGATCTCTTTATGCCTTTTAATGCTGAAACAGATTAACACGGCTAAGTCTTTGAATGCATGTTCAAATATAATCATCCCTGCTGAACCACCCCTGTATTTTCAAATTTACATGTTTTATTTAGGGTTGGTTTGTTTTTGCAAGGGTCAGTGTGAGATTTACTGCATTTTAGAAAATGATACCGACTTGTTTAGCTTTCATCAAGAAGAGTTAAAATCTCAGAATAAAAACTGAATTCTGAAAATGTTCCCGGCAAGCAACAGGGGCAATGTTGCCCCTGAAGACACCATCTCCTGTCTGATTCTGGAAAGTAGGAAGAGTTGGTCCTGATTCATACTTGGGTGTAAGACTGCCAAGGTATTTCAGAGAAAGCCAGTGGAAAACCACCTCTGAATATTTCTTGCACAAGGGTCACCATAATTCAGCAGGCGACTTGAAGGCACATATATAAGCGTAGATGTTACTTTAATCTCACTGCTGCTACAACCTCTCCTGCCTTCCTAAAAGTGTGTTAAAAATACTAGTCTTTCCATGTTGGCTCAGAAGCCTCATTGGTTTTACTGGAACTTTTATTGCAGCATTAGAATTAAGAACAGGGGAAAAGTGAGCTAGCTTTTGAGGGTGGAGAAAAAGGATGGAGTGATCAATTTGAGAAAGTGGCGAATTGCTCTACAACTAGGGAGCTGTTGATCCAGTCTAGCAGTAAGGAATCTGGCTAGCAAGATGTTTGGATGAAAACCTCAATTCTTTACTATTGGCTAGGCTGGATGAGGCTTCTGAAAATGAGGCCATTTCCGCACTAGATTGTTGTAGTGCTATTATTCCACTTTCAACAGCCTATGGAATCCTGGGGTTTGCAGTTTAGGGAGAAGCCTTTGAGGCCCGTCCCTAAACTGCTAACCCCGGGATTCCATAGGATGTTGAAAGTGGAATAATAACACTCTAACAGTTTCATGTGGAAATTGCCTGAGATTCAAAACCTCTGGAGGGCAAACATTTCCCTATCCCCTCTTCTAATTGGTCTTCGAGTTTCTTTTCAGGCTTCTGCTCCTCTTCCACCTTGAAATGAGGAGTTAGGTGTTCTATTCAAATGTCCAGATCACCCTCTAGTGGCAGTCAGTGACTGAATTCAAGCTTGGGAACCTGAGCAGATTTTTGTCCCATTCAGAGATAACTGTGACCAGGGTTGCTCCCAAATGGGGCTTCATTTTATGAAACACTCCTGTCCCATTCACAAAATTTTACTGGGTCTTTCATACATTTGTAACCCTTCCAGATTTCACCAACACTTCTAAATCATTTATTTTTACAATAAACAAAAAAAGAGGGAAGAAGTGCACACTGCACTTTAGTTGGTACTCTTAAGAAGCTAGAACAAACCCTAAAAACAGGACAATCCAATACAAGTTTTACATCTGAAACTCAAGGCCACTTTAAGGAACAAGAGATGAAGGCTTGCAATGGTTACGTGTTCACAGTAGTTCGCCTTACCCACTCAGGAGCCTCTCCTAGTTTGGATTTTACCCTCATCACCCACAGCTAAATTGGCCAATGATCATGTGAGATGGAGTCCTGAATGTGTGGGCTAGGGAAAGCTGGCAGGGACATCTCCCTCTGTGGCATTTACAAGTCGTACTCTTGGACAGATGAGCTTAGTGTGGCTTAGTGTAGTGCTTCTTAAAGTTATGGTTCATGGATAGGTGCCAGTCCAAAAGCCTTCATGTTTCCTGAAAACTATGTGAAAAGGATAACAATGTGGCACAAATATAGTACCAGCCTTGGTGTATTGGGAAGAAAGATGCTGGTCTGCCACATCAGATAGTTTGAAAGGCACTGGATTACTGCACAATAGACATCTAACAAATAAAAGTGTTTTCAGATTTTTCCCAGCAAGCAGTTGGAACAAATGACTTTGGAATGGTTACTTGTTTGAGCGACTTCCAGAATCTCTCTTGAATCTGGCATATACTGTCTGGGGGATTCTCAATGACGAAGACAAAATGTTTCTTCAAGCTCTGGAAAGGGGAACTTTTATAACTACTTCTCTTTACAACACTATATTTTAGTAAGCCTAGCGGGTTGTTGAGCCCTGTAGGACTATTCTTTGAACAGAATGTAGCCCTGAACCAGGATCCAAACCAAGCGAACTACAAAATTCAAAGAATACTTGCTGGGTTGAGTGGGTGGTCTTTTGGCACAAGTTACAAATTCATGAGAGGACCAACTTGCAAGAAGGCAACCACAACATGGCAACCACAACATGCCATTTCTTCCCAGTTTTTTTTTTTTTTTGAGGTAGCACATCAAGGCTTTTGTTTCCAGGACTGCTCCTCCTTTGCAGATTCCTGGTAGGCTTGCAGCTTGGGAAACAGTGTGGCTCAGATGTGCACAGGGTGCAAAATGGACTCATGGGAGTCTGCATTCTCAAAGGGAGTTTGCATTCTCAGAGACTCCCCAGGTGAAGAGAAACAAAAACAACATGAGAACATGCTCCCCCACAGGAAGAAAGTTAGCATAGTCAAGAGCAATATGAGCTGGAGCTCCCAACTCCTGTCAAGATAGCTTAAAAAAAAAAGAAATCGGCAGAAAGTTTTTCACATGGGAACGTAAAAACAAAAGTCTTCCATCTGGCATGTCTACTTCAGGCCAGAGTACTCAGAATGCAATACACAGCAGATGAACCCCATGTTCAACTGCATGAGGCTTACTGCATGATTCTGACCTGGTAACTCCTTCCTTCCCTCTCCCTGTTCTCTGCCTAAATTACATCTCAGGGCCATTGTACAGACAAATCTAAGCATACCACCTTGCAAAGAATACTCAGTCCTAACATCAGAAGACAGCTGCTGCGTACCTTCCGACTGTCCCAATTTGGCAGGCACAGTCACGGTTAATTCTTTGTCATTCAAGTTTTTAAAGTGTTTTTTATTTTATTTTTTTAACCATTTTTATTGATTTTTTTTAAAAAAAACATAACTATAAACTGTGCCTTGTGGTCAACCCTACCTTCTCAGCTGGTTCCAATAGTGACCTGCCAGACATGTACCAGGTTATCCATGTAGCCAGCAAACAGAATCTGTTCATCAACTGACCAGGCCAGTGATGTGCACTGGGGAAGCTCTGCCTTGCTGCTGGTGCTGATCACCTCCTGCTTGAGCTCATCCAAAATGATCTTGCTTTCCAAGTCCCAGATCTTGATGCTGGGCCCGGTGGCAGCAGAGGACTAGCAGCAGTTGGGGCCGAAGCATAAGACATTGATGATGTCTCTGCCATCCAGCGTGTACAGGTGCTTGCCTTCATTCAAGTTCCACAACATGGCCTGACTATCCTTGCCCCTTGAAGCACACAGGGAACCATCAGGTAAGACTGTCACAGCGTTCAGGCAGCATGTGTGCCCAATGTAGTCGGTCTTCAGCTTGCAGTTGGCCAAGCTCCACACTTTCACCAGCTTGTCCTAGCCACAGGAAACAATGCTGGGGTTGCTGCTGTTGGGGGAGAAGTGGCTTCATCCTGCACAGTGTACTTGCAGATACCCAGAGTGTTCCAGAGTTTTATAGTTTAGTCCCTGGAGCCAGAGACAATCTGGTGGTTGTCAGAAGAGAAAGCCATGCTGAGAACATCCTTGGTGTTGGTGCCTTGGCGCTGAGTGGTGGTGCCTGTGGTAAGGTCCCACAGAGGAAGGGTGCCATCCCAAGAGCCAGAGAGCAAACTGCCCATCTGAAAAGATCACCCACATTGCTGACAAAGTGGGAATGGCTCCCCAAGGCCTGCTAGGGGATCTCATAATTGATTTCATCCTGGCTCAGCTTCCACATGATGATGGTCTTGTCAGGCAAGGTGGAGAGAATCATGTCTGGGAACTGTGGTGTGGTGGTGATCTGGGTCTTCCAGCCATTGTGGCCCTTAAGGGTGCCATACAAGGTCATCTGCTCCATCATGGCAGCAGCTGAGAGGGCTTGAGCTCCTGCAGTGGATGGCAGTGGATTCAGGTGCGGCCCTTCACCTGGACCTGCCAGCTCGCAGAGGCCTGGAGAGAGAAAGCTTTAAAGTATTTTTTAAATGCCTGTTTCTCTTTCCTCCTCTCACTTTGCCCCTTTGTCCTCAGCTTACTTCAGCTGCTGCAAACTGAGTTCAAAGTGAAAAAGTAGTTTCCACTCAATCATCTCATGCTGGTCATTGACCAAAATAAATATATATATGTAACTTTCCTCCACTCAATCATCTCAGCAGGGGGAGAAGAGAGAAGCGAGTAGAACATTTCCCTTCCCTGTAGACTCAGGCAAAGGGAAACCGCTTCAGCCTCTCCTGGCCTTTGAATTCTTCCTCATTACCAGATTTTGCCATCTTGACCAAACTCTAATGTTGCTTGGCTACACATGTCCTGGTTTTCTGCTGTGAAATATTGTGAAATATTCTGCTGCTGCTGCTGCTGCTATGGAACCCAAAAAGAAACACCACACATGCACAGCTGGCACTGAAGAGAAAGAGAAAGGAGGGCAATGCCCACAAATGGATTATGGCCTGGAGTACTTTAACTAAGCCAAGAACAGCTGATATTGCTAAAAGAACCATTACTTCATTTTGTTACACCTTTTATTCCATGAAGATCACCACGATCACAATCATCCTGAAATGGAGTCACTGGCCCTGGTTACTCACTCTTGCATTGATTACGCCACCGTGGAAGGTGAGAGTGCTGGCAACATGCCAAGAAACCAAGGTGGGTACAGACCTATGGCAGTAACCAGCTTCAGACTTGTCACCCTCAAACTTGTTTGGCATTAGCTGAATTCTGCTTCACAGAATGATTGTGGCATTAAAAAAATGGTGCTGAGCAGTCAGCTGAAATTGCCCCCCAGCAAGTTGATAACATAAGATTAAAGCCACTACAGATCCATAAACCTCCAAAGCAGGAAAGCTGCAAAGCCAAGGCAGTGCACAGAAATTCCTCTTCATTTCTAAAGAGGCCCTCAGGGAGTGCTGGAATCTCCAGGAAGTCTTGCATAGTTTGGCCGGTTGCCCTCAGCCTTGAAGTGGCAATCCAGGTGGGTGAGGTTTTGTTTTCTTTTGCTTAATGACTAGTGCCCCAAAGTCCTGCCAGTATGCTTTGAAGATGCTGAGCACAGCCCTTTCTGTAGTCCAAGGACCACAAGGGCCATCTAGGCAGGTTTTCCGTGCAGGAAAACACAACAAAAGCATCCCTTAAGAGACCCTTATCCAACCTCTGTTTAAACACCTCCAAAGAAAGAGGTCTGTGACACTCCATTCTACTGCTGAACAGCTCTTACAGCCAAGATGTTCTTCCTAATATTTAGGTGGAACCTATTTTCTTGTAATGTGAATCTATTGGTTTGTGTTCTAATCTCTGGAGCAGCAGCAAACAAGCTCGCTCCTACTTCTACATGACCACCCTTCAGATATTGAAACATGACTATTGTATCTCTTCTCAGTCTTCTGTTCTTCAAGCCAAACATACCCAGCTCCCTAAGCCAATTCTCATAAGGTCTTTGAATATCAGTGATCAGGGGTAATGAGAGTTACAGTCCAAAACACATACAGGATGCCAGGCTGATGGGAGACAAGGTGCTCTCCAGGGATTGGATAGAAATTAGACCCTGGATAGATCTCTGAATGATCTGCTGGAGGTCAAGCATGGTTTGAGATGCTCAATAGCTTGAAAAACAGCAAGTGAAAATCCAAATAAAAAGAAATTCCTTATCATGGGTGTCCTGATGTTAATCACATATCTCCCAGCCACAGTGTTTGACTACGGGCCTGATCATGCTTCACTGTTACAGTGCTTTTATTCCACTTTAACTTCCATGGCAAATTGTATGGAATCTTGGGATCTGCAGTTTGGGGCGGAGTATTTAGATATCTCAGCCAGAGAGCTCTTGGGCCTCACTAAACTACAAACCCCAGAATTCCACAGACTGTTGCTTTGGCAGTTAAAGTAGAATAATAGCACCATAACAGTGCAGTGTGATAAAGCTATTATGTCTCCTTTATGCATCCATAAAATCTCTGCTTTATAACAATTCTCATGAAAATTTGGACATGTATATCCTTCTATTAGATGGTTCTTATATGGCAGTAGACTAGGTGTGAGGAATGTAAAACCCATCAGATGTTGTGAGACTCCACGTCCCATCAGTCCCTACCAGCCCAACCAATGGTGAGGGATGACAGGAGCAGTAGTTTATCAATACTGGGAGGGTCAGAGGTTCTGCATCTCAGCAAGAGGCAAGTACCTCCACATCCTTAACCAGTATTTTGCTCTTCCATCCCTATGTTGGTGGACACTGATGCCCTAGCAAAAAACCCAAAGTAGCTTCTACACTTTAGTTGAGTCTGCCCTAAACTAAGATACCATGGGATTTCAAATGTCACTAAGATGAGCAGCTTTGGACTTTTGAATGAGAACGACAATATTCTTTCAGCTGTTGTGATTATATACAGTCAGTACTACAAAGGTAAGGAAATGCCATTTTTCTGGAGAATGTTAACAATAATAACAATAACAAGCCACAAAGATGTTCCAGTGGCCCATGCTCTTGAGACCTGGCAGTGCCAGCCAATCTTCAATGAACAGAAGAAAAGCTGTTGTTTGAAGCGCTTCCGATATCACTAAGCAAACTCTTCTATGCAGAAAGGCCTTGAGGAAGGAACATGAGCAACAAACCTGCGGGTAGCTGAGCTCAAAGGTTTCCTTTGCATTAGAGACCTGAAAAAGCACGAGCAGCCTAGTGACAGAGACTCTAGTAACCCCTGAACAGGCAGTGTTGCCCCTTCACTTTGTTCCTCCTAAACAGTTGTGTTACATTTTCACTTCTTTACTTTCATTGTCTTGGTAACAACTTTCAACCTAAAGCCGAACAGAACCTAAGTGTTAAAATAAATAGGGACTAGAGAGCCAGAGTGGTATAGTGGTTTGAACATTGGACTGTAACCCTGGAGACCAGGGTTTGATTCCCCACTCGGCCATGGAAACCCACTGGGCAACCTTGGGGACATCACAGACTCTCTGCCCCAGAAAACCCCATGATAGGTTCACCTTAAGTCCACCGTAAGTTGGAAATAACTTGAAGGTACACAACAATAACATTGTGTATCCCACACCTGGCAGCAAATGACAAGTCTTAATATACAGATTCAGCTTTTGTAAAATATGCTCTTTGACTTCAATAATGGAGGGAAATAGCCACTCCTCACCTTGTAGATCCTTGGGGAAAAAATTGAGGAGGAGGTGAGGAAAGGAGAAACCTGGCTATAAAATGTATCTATCAGTGTCTCCCCCTGCCCCCTATGGTTTCTATGTCTTTCTATGTCTTGCTCCAAATAACCCAATTACTCCTTCAGTTCTGCCTTTCTCAGAAAATCAAATAAGTTCCCCAAGACTGTGGATACTGTAATGTATACCTGCATCCCTTTATGCTAAACAATCAGGAACCCCCCACAAAAACTCATCATATAGGGATCTATGAGATCAGTTACACTCAAATGTGTTGCATTTCTTTCAAGAGTTGTTTGTTCCAATTATGGATCAAGGAACACAAATCATGCACATTTTCAAGCTAATGCAGCACTCAAACTTGGAAGCCTTTGCCTAGAAAAGCTACAAGACACTGAAAAAACAAAGAAGTCAAGTGATTATGGAACACGCCTCATCCATGAAAGTTTATAGCAATACACATCCCAAATGTTATAGAAACAAGCAGGAAATGCTGCCTGATTCCTTAAATCATAGCCATTATAGGTGTGACTAGGAAGATCCCAGAAGGCAAAAACAAGACTGTGCAAACCTAAAACGGAACCAGATCTTAAAAGGGAAATCTAGCATCTAGTCCCATGTACAATGGTGGATATGCTTCCTGCTCATTTTCCATCTAGTGCTAACACACTCCTTGTCCTCTTAAGTGACTCTTCAGTTCAGCAGAAGCAGTTGACTACATGCACACTTAGAAGGACCCATGCACCCATCCCAGGAAACATGTGGTGGCCAATGTTCACTTCATTGCCCTGAGATCTGAATTTATGTCCAAATCCCAGTTTTTTTCCCCAAGATTCTCTGGGAGGCACACGGATTATGAAACAATAAAACCAAAAAAACAACAACTGGACACCCACCTATGATTGGAAACATTTTTTTTTGGGCGGGGGGAATCCTCTGGTGTTATGAGGCGGAAGGCTACAACTCAATTACAAAGTGAATCACTGCCCTAGAGGTTTTGAAAACTGGCAACTCACTATTTATTTACGTATGTATGTCTAAAACAAAAAATAGGATTCTGGAAGGGCCATAAAAACAGCCTTGAGGGCCAGCCACATTTCCAATCTGTGCCATTCCTGAAAGCCCATGTATTCAAATCCTAGAGAGCAGGCAAGTTCCAAAGATCTGGTAAGAACAGGTTGCTTACCTGTAACTGTGTTTCTTCGAGTGGTCATCTGTGCCCTCACACACTAGGAGCTTTCGCGCATGCGCGGTAGCATTCAGAAGATTCTAGAGCTTAGTAGCTTGGCGGGAACCCCTCCCCCATGTCCATACTGAGCATGCTCAGCCCTCCGAGCAATGGCCACTCCTCAGTTCTGTAGTCCGCCAATAAGGGACCTGAGAAAGAGGGGATGGCTGGGCGCGTGTGTGTGAGGGCACAGATGACCACTCGAAGAAACACAGTTACAGGTAAGCAACCTGTTCTTCTTCTTCGTGGTCTCTGTGCCTCACACACTAGGAGACTTTGTAGCTTACCAGTTGGATGGTGGGTCAGGTCCTAGAGAACAGAAGCCAGCACCGCACATCCAAAACAGGCATCCCTATGGGACCAGCAGTCCAGTCGGTAGTGGCGCACGAAGGTCAATGGTTGGGACCAGGTCACCACATGGCAGAGTTCCTGCAGGTCGACTCCTCACAGGAGGGCTGCAGATGTCACCACGGCTCTAGTAGAATAAGCACGGAGGACAGCTGGCGGAGGCTTCTTGGTGAGCTCATACGCTAGCTGGATAGTCTGGGCCACCCATTCCGAAAAATGCTGGGTGGATACTTTGTGGCCTCTTCGACACCTGCCACAGCATACAGAGGTGTGGGGTCTGTCAGAAAGAGGCAGTCCTGTCCTTGTAGAAGGTCAAAGCCCGACGAACATCCAGGGAGTGAAGGGATCGCTCCAAAGGTGTAGTCGGGTCCGGATAGAAGGTTGGCAAGATGATGTCTTGGCTGAGGTGGAAATCAGACACCACCTTCGGCAAGAAAGAGATGTCAGGCCGAAGGACCGCCTTGTCTCTATGGAAGACGAGGTATGGCTCGTCAGACTGCAGGGCTGTCAACTCTCCCGCACGCCTGGCTGAGGTGACAGCCACCAAGAAGGCAGTTTTCATGGTGAGCAGTCATCTGCGGTCGCCATGGGCTCGAAGGGCGGTCTCATCAACTGTGATAGCACCAACGACAGCAACCACAGTGGTAGCAGTGGCGATACCGGTGGGTAGAGGTGGTGCAGGCCCTTCATAAACTGCTTGACGGTAGCGTCGCAGAAGAGAGCTGCCGACGGAGATTGTGGAGGTTGGTATGCCACGACAGCGGCAAGGCAGACCTTCAGTGAAGGGAAGGCTAAGCCCTGCTCTCGGAGATATAGAAGGAAGTGGAGCATGGTAGGCAGGTTGACAGGCGATACCGGCTCCCGTCGTGCTTTGGCGAAGGCAAAGAAGCGGCGCCGCTTGTAGTGATAGTTGCGGTGTGTTGACTCCTTCCTTGCCACAGTCAAGACGTTACCGATAACAGGATCGTCTAGGGCAATATTCGCCAGGCATAGAGGGCCAGGAGTGGCAAGTCCAGATGGAGAACGAGACCGTTGGAGTGGGACAGGAGATCTGGTGTCATCGGGAGCCTGAGGAGTCGACTGCGGGCGGCCTCGAACAGGGGGCCGAACCAGTGTTGCCTCAGCCAGTATGGGGCTACGAGGACGACGTCGACTCGGTCGGCGAGGATCTTGGAGACCACTCGACCCAGGAGGGGAAACGGAGGGAACACGTAGAGGAATCCCTCGTTCCACCCGAACTGGAAGGCGTCGCCGATGGAGTCGCGACTCCGGCTGGCCCTCGAGCAGTATAGGTGACACTTCGCGTTCTGGCTGGTTGCGAAGAGGTCGATCGTCAGTTCGCCCCAGCGGTCCCATATCATCCAGAATGCCTCGCTTGAGAGGGACCACTCATGGTGGCAAGAGGTGTCCCTGCTGAGGGCGTCCGCTGTGGTGTTTTCCTGCCCAGACAGGTGCACCGCTACCGGATAGATTTGGAGGGAGACACGCCAGTTCCAGAGATCGAGGGCTATGTTGAGGAGGGTGGCTGAATGTGTCCCTCCTTGCCTATTCACATAACAGACCACCGTTGTGTTGTCCATCAAGATCAACACGGCATGGCCTGTAAAGAGGTGACGAAATGCCCTCAGGGCTTTCCTGATGGCAAGTAGCTCGAGGGCGTTGATGTGGAGGATGGTCTCGTCGTCGATCCACCGGCCCCGGACCTTGAGGTCGCCGCAGTGAGCTCCTCATCCGAAAAGGGAGGCATCTGTCATGACTGTGACGTGTGGAGTCGGCTCCCGAAAGGGCAAGCCTGACAGGAGATGGTTGTAGGACTGCCACCATCGCAGGGAGCGCCGCAACTGTGGAGGCAGTCGGAGGGGACGTCTCTGGTCGTCTATGAAAACTCGGATGAACCAGTGCTGAAGAGGCTGTGCACGGAGCCTGGACAGGTAGGTCACGGCGGTAGTTGAGGTCATGTACCCGAGGAGCTGCTGGATTCTCCTCGCTGTTACCGTCTGGGCGGTGAGGACAGCAGATGCAGCCCGACGAAGCGTCCATGCGCGGTCCATCGGTGAGTAGTCCTTGGCCAATACCGAGTCCAGGGTTGCCCCAATGAAGTCGAGAACTCTCGTGGGCTTGAGATGGGACTTCTTCGGGTTGACTCAGAGACTGAGGCGGGTCAGGAGGATAAGTGTCCTGTGGATGTCTGTGAAGAGTTTGCATCTGCAGGACGCCACCAGCAGCCAATTGTCCAGGTAAGGGTAGATGGAGACACCCTTCGTCCGCAGGAATGACACCACGGGGGCCATGTATTTGGTAAAGACCCTGGGTGCGGTCGAGAGTCCGAATGGTAGCACCCTGTATTGGTAACAGGTGCCGTTGACTGCGAACCGTAGGTATCGTCTGTGCTGCGGGCGAATGGCGATGTGAAAGTAAGCATCCTGAAGATCGATGGATGCGAACCAGTCTTCTCGTTGAAGGAAAGGAAGGATCGACGATAGCGTGACCATCTTGAACCTCCTGGGGCGGATGTAGTTGTTCACCCCTCTGAGGTCCAAGATAGGCCGCAGGGTTCTGTCTGATTTCGGTACCGTAAAGTACCGAGAGAAGAAGCCGGTGGTAGAGGCTGAGGATGGAAGTTCCTCAATTGCTCCCTTTTGCAGGAGGGACTGGATCTCTTCCGGCAGGGCCGGGCTGGCCGGGGTGCAATAGTAGATGCCGCACAGTGGAATATCTTGAAATTCTATGGCATAACCAAGACGGACGATGGAGAGGACCCAAGAATCTGTGGTGACGTGATGCCACTCGGCGAGGTATCTGGCCAGGCCCAGTTGATCTTCGAAGGCTGCTGGCAGGCTGAAGGTTGGTTGCGGTGATGACCTGCGAAAGCGGTCAAAACTGTGACTTCGTCCCGGACGAAGACTTTTTGGAAGAGGATGGGCGTCTTTGGAAAGGCGTTCGTGCCGAGGAGGCGGTGGACGGACGGGATTGCGTGGATCAAGGAGACCGCTGTTGGAAGGTGGAGGATGAGGATCTGCGCCATGACGGTCTGGAACCGAAGGACCGGCGAGGCTGGGATGGTTGGTGTATTCCCATCTTTTTGGTGGTCAGACGTGCCTTTACGAGATGATCCATGGCCTCGTCAGTCGTGGCATGGAACAGTCTCTGGCCGTTGAAGGGGAGGTCCTCGATCCTCCTTCGGCTGTCCTCTTGCAGGCCCGACGATCTCAGCCACGTGTACCGTCGAAGGGCGACAGAGCCGACCATAACTCTTGAGGCAACCTCCACGGTGTGCCTCGATGAGATGATCTGCTGATTAGCAAGTACCACCTGCAGAACTGGGTGGCACCTGCACGGCTCTCCTCTGGGAGGTTGGTGAGAATAGGAAAGAACCGGTCAAGCAGATTCCTAAGGTAGACTGCCAGACAAGCCTGCGTGTTGGACACCCTGGCAATGAGGGAGCAAGCAGTGTAAAACCTCTTGCCGAAAGTGTCCAGTCTGCGGCCTTCATGGTCGGGCGGGGTAGTATGTGCCCTGTTGTCTCCTTTAGTCTGGGCCGACTCGACAACAATCGAGTTCAGTACTGGCTGGCTGAAGAGAAACTCCGCGTCTTCCTTCTGCGTGCGGTATAAGTGCTCCAGCCGGTTTGGAATTGGCTGAGCAGAAGCTGGCTTGGCCCATGGTTGTTTCAAGGCCTCCATGAGCGCTGGCAGGAAGGGCAACGGTGCTGCGGACAGTGGTCATGTGTCCACACAGTGGAAGACCGGGTCGTCGACCGTTGGAGTTGGGTCTGCCACCTTTAGGACAAGCGCTGTAGCCATATGCAGGAGGATCGCGGAGAATTGTTTCACATCCTCCGGTGCTGACTCAGGTCCCGGGTCTCCGAAACCCAGAGGGGGTGACTCATGAGATGTCAGTGTAGAGTCATCGGAGTGTGATTCGTATGACTGGGAGGAGCGAGATGGAGATCTCCCCACGGACCTCTCCCTAGATGGTTTATGGGGAGGAAGGGCCAGGGTAACCACTGGTGCTGCTGTTGTTGCTGGTACTGCTGTAGTTGCCCGTACTGCAGTCGGAAGTGCAGTCTGGGGCGTCGATGTCACTACAATGGGCACTACTGTAGGGCGTGCTCGCTGGATCGCCTGCGTGACTGTCGTGGCCAGCACAGTCGCCCGTGTCGAGGTGGATTCCGGTGCCGGGCAGGTTGCAGTTGACGTAGCCCTAGGAGGAGGTGACACCGCCCTATAGTGGGGTGTGTGCTCCCTGAACCTCCTGTGGTGGGGAGAAGGTGGGCGACCTTCGATATCGGGAGTAATCTTCCCTCAAGGGCGAGCGGGACCGGCGATAAGGTGACCTATACCATGGGTCACGGTGGTATCTATCCCTATAAGATGGTGAATAGGATAGGTACGAACCTGGGTACTCGTGCCACAGGTGTTCTCGACCGTACCATCCGATATAGGATGTGGAGGTATACCTCGAGTCGGTAGACAGGCGAGAGTGGGCCCTCTCGTAACGCATCTCCCTGTGACGCGGCGATGGAGGCCTGACTCTCCGCTCGGGAGAGTGAGACTCACTCCTGCCAGAGGCTGCCCAGTGACTGGGCGAAGGCCGATGTTGGGCCATAGGCTCCTCCTGGTAGTCCACCGTCATGCGGTGACTCGACGAGGATACCGCAGCCGTCAGAACAGGCGGTTCTGTTCCGGGTCCCAATGGCTCTGTGAACGGCAGCGCGGTGTGGAAGCTCGCACCAAAGTTGTCACCTTAGGCGAATTTTGCTGAAAGTATTATCGCAGCAGAATACCCCCCCGGGAAAGGGGGTCCAGAGGGGCTCGACGGGGACCGTATGTCTCTTCTTTAGACTAGAGAAGAAGGTCTCGTATGTTGAAGAAGAGTCGGTCACAGAGCTAGCACGTTCGCCTAAGAAGTCACCGCAATGGCAGCCAGCGGAGTCCGGGACTTTTTTAATCGATGGGGAAATAAAACAATTTAAAAGATAAGATTTCATCTGGGTTCCAATCGTGATGGAAAGATTTCCGACTTTGAAAAGGTGAGCTGACTTGAAGAATAGAAGGAAGAGGTTGTGGAGGACGGGAAGCGGGGATATCATACGTAACGAAAAAGACGGAAAAATCTTGGAGAGGAGAGAGGAGAGGAGACTCTGAACACGAAAGACAGTAAAGCCAGAAATTAAAGGAATAAAGACTGAAGTTAACAGTTTAAAGTTAACAGTTCAAAGTTTACAGAAAGGAAAGGACTTTACGTGAATTTACACTAATTGGGAAAAAAAATCTGGTGTGGCTGGAGCTCGCAGGAGGCTTGAGCTCGCCGGTAACCTATTGGACTGGATCAGATACGGCTTGACTTCGTGGAAAGTTTAAACTTGCTGTTGTTGGTGAATGTATGGACTGACTCGTTGGTTTGGGCTGAGAGAAGTAAGACTTTGCGACAGGACTGGGTGAAGGTGGCTCCTGAGAGAAATGTGAATCTACTCCCTAGTTTGAAAAACAATTAGGGATAAACGGAGAAGGAAGATCGCGAGGAGGTTGGAGTTCACGGCGAAATTGGAATGTCCGGAGTGAAGAACTGAAAACAATTGAAATACGAGGGTATTGAAACATGTCGTTTGTCTGAAGTTGGAGAACGAGATACGAGATACGGGATACGGTTGATATTGATAAGTGATTTAAATTTATGGACAGTTGGGTGTGTATGAGTTGGAAATAAGTGGAGGGGATTGGCCACAGTAGGAGATCGTAGGTGGTATAAATTTGTAGCCTGTTTAATGTGTGTGAAAGAACTGATGGAGAGAAATGAACGTTGGTAAAAGAGGACAAAATTAAATACGTAGGAGTGGAAAAGAAAGGCAGAGGCTTAGAAGCAACGGTCTTGGGGTGGGCTGCACTGTTAACTTTTTTAAAAAAATTCATTGTTAATTGCATGCGGTGAAATTACGATTGAATATTACATATACTGTGTAATTGTGTGACTGAAGTATTTTGTAAGTTCATTGCATATAGGTTTGCAGATATTTACCGGAACATCTGGTTTAGTTATAGCTTGGTATAGTTACATTGAAAAGAAATATTGATAGAGTATTAAGGGACAGTAAAAATACAGGAGATAGGATTATATAAAATTTTAGAGATACAGGTGTTGGAGACGAGAGTTATATCAGACTAAAAACAAATAAAAGAAGTGACCTTGAGATAGAGTCTAGAATACAAACATTGGAGAGACTGGCTGAGATAAGAGACACTTTGAGATAAGAAAGGAAAAAAAAGAAAACATTGTAATTAACTCTTGAAGAGAAGGCAAATAAGAGGACAGGCTAACAGCACCATCTAGTGTTAGGAAAAGAAAGACATAGGAAATTAAAATAAATAAATAAATAAATAAATAAAGAATGGCATCAAGAACAAGAAAGGGCACAAGAACTCAAACGCAAACACAATTACAGTTGATAGATACCTTGAGAAGGGGATCAATGGAAACGGGAAGTCATATAGCAGAATTAGTGAATGAAATTAGAAGTTTAAGGATGGAAATGAGAAAAGAATTAAAAGACACAAGAATGGAAATAAAAGCAGATATAAGAAAGGAGCTTGATGACTTTAAGAAAAGTATGGAGAACATGAATAAGGACATTACTGTGATGAAAAGAGATTTCCATGAGGTACAAGAAAAAACAAATTTACTGGAAAGAGAGAAGGAATCAATGAAGAGGATGCAGAAGCAGGAAGAAATGAAACTAATGCAACATGAAATGAGGTATAGAGACAAATGTATAAAAATGAGAGGGATTCCAGAGGCCCCAGGAGAATTATTAGAAGAGAAGATTATTACAATAATAGCAAATTATTTAGGAGTTAAAGAAGAAGATTTGGAACGAGACATAGACAGAATCTTCAGAGCAAATTCACGTGTTGCAAAGGAAAGAGATTGGCCCAGGGATGTAGTGGTTTGTTTCAGTAGGACAAGAATTAAGGAGAAAATATTGCAAATAAATTACAAGAAGCAACTAGTGTATGAAGGAAAACTGATCAAGATATTCAAAGACATACCTTATGAAGTTTTGAAGAGAAGACATGAATATAAATTCCTAACACAACTGTTACAGAGGTATGGAATTGTGTACAAGTGGGAGAGACTGGAAGGGCTATCATACTCATATAAACAGAGAAGATATAAAATTACGGATATAGCACGAGCGAGGGAAGCATATACAAAAATGAAAAAAGAATTAGAAAGTTCAAATAAGACAGAGCACGAGAAAAGACAAGAGAAAGGACATAGCAGTCAAGAAGAGTCAGAGGAAAAAAAGATGGAACAAGGAGATGATTATCAGAGAAGAGAAGAGCAAGTTGAAAAAGACAGCTATTTAGAATCGGAAGTGGAACAAGAAGAAGGTGAAGATTTACAAAAGCAAGATCTGGAAATAGACGATTTATACACAGAAGAAGAAGATATATAGAGAAGAATAGAGGAAGGAAAAAATAATAATAATAAGAGAGAGTGAGAAGGGAGAAATAGAAGGAAGAGAAAATTATGAAAATTATATCTTGGAACGTAAAAGGACGAAACTCAAATTACAAAAGACGACAGGTATTTCATAAATTGGAAAAGATGAAAGTAGATGTGATCTGCCTACAAGAAACTAGAATAAGAGAGAAAGATAATAAGTATCTTAGGAATCCTAAATGAGGGAAAAGTCATATAGCTGCCTCAGAAAAAAAGAAAAAAGGAGTAGTACTATATATAAATCAAAAATATACTTCAGAGATAAAATTTAAAGATAAAAAAGGTAATTATTTGGGGGTGGAACTACAACTTTTGGAATATAAGATACTGTTGATCGCAATATATTCGCCATTAGAAGAAAAGGGTAAATTTTATGAGAAAGTAAAAGAAGAGATTTTGAAATATTCTGAAGAAAATGATCATGGGAGTTTCTTAATGTTGGGCGATATGAATGGTGTGATAGATCCAAAATTAGATAGATCGTTATATGTGAAAAAAAATAAACAACATGGAAAGCTTCCAGGTTCATTCTTTAAATTATGCGAGTTACTAGATTTACATGATGTTTGGAGAGTTACAAATAAAGAGGCTGGAGGATACACATTTTATTCGGATGTGTATAACTCCATGTCAAGGATTGATATGTTTTTGATTTCAAGAAACTAGTAAAAGACATGGAAATAATACCTAAAACAACTTCAGATCATAATCCTATACAGATTGAATTGCGAGATATAAAGAAGAACACAAAGTGGAGAATGAATGATACTCTTCTACAAAATGATCAAAATATAGAAAAGATAAAGGAGGTAATAAAATTCTTTTTTATAGAAAATAAGACAGAGGAATTAAAGATGAGAACGCTATGGGACGCAAGTAAGGCGGTAGTACGAGGTCACTTAATAAAAATGGGAGCTGAAAATAAAAAGAAAAGAGAACAAAAATATCAAGATATATTAGGAGAAATTAAAAAACAGGAAGAGTATTTGAGAGAAAATCCAAAAGATAAGAAGGTGCAATTAAAGTTAAAAACTCTTCAAACTCAGATACCGTATTTTCCGGCGTATAAGACGACTTTTTAACCCAAGAAAATCTTCTCAAAAGTTGGGGGTTGTCTTATACGCTGGGTGTCGTCTTTGCGGTCGCCGCATACGGTGGGGGCAGCTCAAAAATGGCCGCGGCCGCAACCCCGCCGTATGCGGTCACCGTATGAAAGCACCCAGGGTGGTTCTGAGCACTTACCTGAAGATGCCGGGGGGGGGAGAGGCTTGTTGCGCTAGCTGCTCTTCCCCCTCGCGCGAGCGCTGAGTAGCACTGCCACCCCGCTTCCGCCTGCACCTCCGCCTACAGCTCCCAGGCCAGGGAGCGCTGAGGCGGGGAGGGAAGCGGCGGCGTTTTGGGAGTCTCGTTGCGCACACCGCTCTTCCCCCACGCGCGAGCGCCGGTCGCGCTGCCTCCCAGCTTCCGCCCCCACCTCCGCCTACAGCTCCCAGGCCAGGGAGTGCTGAGGCGGGGGGAGCAGCGGCGTTTTGGGCGAGGCTCGTTGTGCGAGCGCCGGTCGCGCTGCCTCCCCGCTTCCGCCCCCACCTCCGCCTACAGCTCCCAGGCCAGGGAGCGCTGAGGCGGGGGGAAGCGGCGGCATTTTGGGAGCTCGTTGCGCTCGCCATTCTTCCCCCTCGCGCGAGCGCCGGTCGCGCTGCCTCCCCGCTTCTGCCCCCACCTCCGCCTACAGCTCCCAGGCCAGGGAGTGCTGAGGCGGGGGAGCGGTGGCGTTTTGGGCGAGGCTCGTTGCGCGAGCGCTGCGAGCGCTGCCTCCCCACTTCCGACCCCACCTCCGCCTACAGCTCCCAGGCCAGGGAGCGCTGAGGCGGGGGGAGCGGTGGCGTTTTGGGCGAGGACGGAGGTGGGAGAGTCCGGCCAAGTTGGCAGAGAGGGGGAAAGGAGGGTTTCCCTCCAGGCCGGCGGGTCAGGTGGAGGGCAAGGGCCGGCGCCGGCCTCCCCCGCCCTCCTCCCCTCTGGGCACCCGCCCCCCAGGCCCCCCAGCCCCAAAGAGCGGGCGCGGGGTGCTGCCCTCTTCCCTCTCCTCCTCTGCTTCCCTTGATGGAAGCAGCTGCGGCGGCTCGGGCAAACATTTTGTTTCCTTCCCAGCCCCAGCAGAGGAGGCCAATGAGGGGAAAGCGGGCGAGAGCCGAGGAGGGCGTTGAAAGAGGGGTAATCTTATATGGCGAGTATATCCCAAACTCTATATTTTAACTGGAAAAGTTGGGGTTGTCTTATACGCCCAGTCGTCTTATACGCCGGAAAATACGGTAAATATAGAAAATCAAATGGAAATCAATAGAAAGTTAAAATGGATAAAACAAAGATATTTTGAACAGGCAAATAAACCTGGAAGGTGGTTATCATATAAATTAAGGAAAGAGAGAGAGAGAAGGCAAATTTTGGAAATAAATAGGGAAGGGAAAATAATAACAAGACAGAAAGAAATAAAAGAAACATTTTATAATTGTTTTAAGACATTATATGGCATGGGAGAACAAAATAATAGGGCTATGAAAATAGAAAAGTACCTAAAGAACCGGACAATACAGAAAATAAAAGAGGAACAAAAAGAGAAGCTGGAGGCGACGATAACAATTAAGGAAATAAAGGACGCGATAAAAAGATTGGATACATCGAAAACGCCAGGACCAGATGGTTTCTCAGCACTCTATTACAAGAAGATGCAAGATCAGTTAATAGAGCCATTGATGGAATTGTTTAACGACATAAAAGAGAATGGGAAGCCAGATACATGGGGGAAGCGCATATTACTTTAATTCCAAAAGAGGGGAAAAATTTAAAAGAACCGGGAAATTATCGTCCAATATCACTCCTAAACATAGATTATAAATTATTTGCAGGTATTTTGGCGGAAAGGTTAAAAAGAATATTACAGGAAGTGATACATAAAGATCAAAATGGTTTTCTACCGAACAGACAAATTAATAATAATATAAGAACTGTATTAAATATTATCGAATATTATGAGAAAAATAATGAAAAAAAAGTAGCACTGATTTTTGTGGATGCAGAAAAAGCATTCAATAATATCAGATGGGATTTTATGGTAGAGATATTGAACAAAATGGGCATGGGAAAAATATTTATAAAGTGGATTAAAGAAATTTACAGGGAACAGACGGCAGAAATTATAGTTAATGGAGATAGAACAAAACAATTTAGGATAAAAAAGGTACTAGGCAAGGATGTCCATTATCACCGTTACTATTCATTATGACATTAGAAGTCCTGTTGAATGAAATTAGAAGTGACGCTAAATTAAAAGATGTAAGATTAAAAAACAACAGTATAAAGTAAAAGCGTATGCAGATGACATGTTGATAATGTTGGAAGATCCAGAAGAATGCATAGCAAACTTTTTAAAAGTGATGGAAGAATATGGAGAAGTGGCAGGTTTGAAGATCAATAAAGATAAAACAAAAATTATTACGAAAAATCTGACCAAGAGGGAAGAAGAAAATTTGATTCAGTTAACAGGGTTTAAAATAGAGAACAAAATTAAGTATCTTGGAATTTGGGTAGCAAAGAGAAATAATGAATTATTTGAAAGCAATTATAAAAAGACATGGAAAGAGATTAAAAAATTATTAGAGACTTGGAGTTCATTAAGACTGTCTTTATTAGGTAGAATCTCTGCTATTAAGATGAACGTGCTGCCTAGACTAATTTTTCTATTTCATAATCTCCCTATTATAAACAATGAAAAAATATTTAAAGAATGGCAAAGGGATTTGACAAAGTTTTAAAGGGAAAAAAAAAAACCAAAAAAGGTGGA